>APFE031205325.1:34414-96303 GCA_000404065.3 Pinus taeda
CCACATCTTGTGTCCTCTTGTCTTGGCTTGTCTTCTGTGATTTATATTTATGTTCTATCTGCAGTTTACTTTAATGCTGATGTGATTTCTAATCTTGAAAAGATATTAGAAAATTGAAATAAATTGCTCTAGCATAGAACATACCTAAAATTTAATGTTGATTAATTCATCTTATGTTCTTCAATAATTCAATAGAGAGAAAGATAGTACATATACATTAGAAGTCAGCATTTGACTTGAAAAAATAAGAGCAGAGATCTTCACTAAGAAGATAACACACAACGTAGTTGATCTCAACTCAAGTGAAGGCATACTGATTCAACTGATTCTCCAAGGTGATTCCATCACCATGTTGCACCCATCACAGTGTTGCACCCATCATTGTGCTTCACGCAACATTGAGTTTTTCTCATCACTATGCTTCTCCCATCACTGGGCTGCACCCATCACGCTACACTTCATCATCACTATGCTGCACCATTCATGCTACACTATCTTACACAATTCATCATCATTATGCTGTACCACTGTCTTGTTGCACTATGTTGCACCAATTTCATGCTGCACTATGCTGCACCATTCATCATCACTATGCTGCACCACTGTCATGCTGCACTATGGTATCATTGAGATCTTCATTGTTGCTTCTTTACCATGTCAACGTGATCCATTGAGATCTTCACTGTGATCTCTATGTTTTCATATATGCACTAAGATCTCTATTATGAGAATCATCTCATTATGTCAATGAAGTCTTCATTGAAGTATTCATCATGATGACTGAATCTTATATCCTTATCATTACTGAGACAATGATTACTACTTCTCATTAAATAAACCTAGTTACATTCCTTCATTATTAGATTTCTGGAGATATGGTACTGCTTTTTCCTTATAGACAGAGATGTGATCTATAGCATAGATCCATGACTGCTCACCCTCGTACCTAATACTTTACAGGAATACCATGACTGAATACTTGTCATACCTTATCCATGTAATGCAAAGACTATTATACTAAGGGTTAGGTCTCCATGAAGTTTAGACCCTACTGCAATAACCCCATCTGAAATCTATACTTCCTTGTCCATCTGAGTGTTGATTCATAGGCAGTATATCGATCTGATCTGCATTTATATTATGCTTATGAGTTCTGGTCATGACTGCACCTAATACCCTAGCCGAGGTCTAGTCAGACCCTGCCTTTCCATGTGAGATCTTGAATGTGTGCTCTCTGCCTTCTTGACTGTGGCTCCCTTACCTGAGTCCTTGATTGCCTATGCTGGCATGTGATCATGCTACCAACACCCAATACGAAGCCCTCTTTCCTATACGAAACACTCCTTCATGCACCCTATACTTTTCATCTCAGAAAATGTGATTAGGGATTGCTTCATTTACTATAAATTAGGACAACAAATATCTTATGGCAGTCCCTCTATGCTCTTCTTCATCAAACCCAAAACAAAAAGAAGAGAGATCACAAGTGTGTGTGTGTCAAAGTGACTTGAAGGCCACCTCTATTTATACTAAAACGTGGAGGACAAGTGGGGATAATTTGGTTGTTGGTTAACCTTGACGAATTGTCACATAACACAAATAAATGCATATCTCCATGAATACATGTTGGAATCAGATGATCTTTAGATTACTCCTACACCTCTCGATGAGACGAATCCAAGAAAAATATAAGCTCCCATAAATAAGAAGACCCACATGGAGTTTAGCCCTAGTTGCCAATTTTAACACTCCCTCTCAACTAGGGAGAATTCCATCTACTAATTCATCTGCCAGACTGTACTATCTCTTCCATCAGTGCCCTGCACTTCTCTACTCTGTTGAACTATGAAGGAGAATAAGTGATAAATAATGTATCATACCATCCTCTACTAGCCCGAAGTCAGTCCCATATAAAAGAGAGTGTCTCATACCACTCTTACTAACCTAAAGTCGGCTCCAATAAAGAGAGTTTGTCATACCACTCTTACTGATCCGAAATCAGTTCCAAATAAAGAGAGTGTATCATGCCACTCTTACTGATTTGAAATCAATTCTAAAAGAGAGAGTTATATCCCTCTTACTGACCTGAAGTCAGTTCCAATTGATCCTAGAACAATATCATCCTAGCATAGGGAGTATGGTAGTAACACGATGCGTCCATCGGTACTACTATGGTCCCTATCTTCATTTCCCTACTCATTGGCCAGATGAGAGGTACTTCCCATGAGTCCCAGATTGCATGGGTAGGATGTCTCAGCAGGAGAAGGATGACCACTCATCCTACCTATATGTTGCCACGATGTATCCCAGGGGAAGGTTGAACCACTCACCCTGTACACAACAAATCACTAGGGGAAGGTTGAACCACTCACCCTATGATTGTATCTCGGCAGGAGAAGGATGAACCACTCATCCTACCTACATAGTAGACCACTAGGGGAAGGTTGAACCACTCACCTTATGGTTTTTCATCTCTCCAAGATGTACCCCCAAGCCCCCCGGAGCTCCCAGAGCTCAAAGTCCATATCATACAGGACCCTTAGGAGAGATTCTCTCCACGACTCATAGTTTTTCTCAGAAAGTCAAGAATTTGACCTTTCCCAAGGGCTTCAACAGAATACCGACGACCTGTACATCAGTCCCAATGCAATGCCTTCTTTCTCCTCAATGTACCATATCCCAGATAAAGTGGTACCTGATGTCTATATGCTTGGAGCAATCATAGAACACTGGATTCCTCAAAAATCGAATCCCCCTCTGGGTGTCGCAGAAGATCACGATGGTATCCAATACTTGTCCAAACAACTCACTAAGAGCTTCCACAACCAGATAGCTTCACATGAGGTCATACTCGTAGCTATGTATCCGGCCTCATCGGTGCTCAAAGCAAATGACTTCTGCTTCCTTCTCATCTAGGATATCGAAGCAAAACCCAAAGAGAACCATCACCTAGAAGTGCTCTAGCAATCCTCCACACTGCCTTCCTGATCAACATCAGAATAATCATGCAGCTTCACATTTCCGGCAGTTTATCTCAATCCATGAGAGATTGTGCCCTAAAGATATTTCAAATGATTCTTGGCACCAATCCAGTGAGGCTCAACCATATATGAGCTCAATATGCTAACTGCAAAACATATATCCAGATGGGAGTTCACCAAGAACATAAATGCTAGTATGAGTTTATGAAACTCAGAGGCATCTCCCAAATCAGGTCTTACATCACTACCACATAAGTTCTTAAAGTTAGGCTTCATTGAGGTAGTCACGAGCTTGTAGTTCACCATTCCAAATCTGGAATTTGACTCCCTCTTACTTTTGTAAATGAGAGGGTCTGTACCTGCCAGAAAGAGATCGTTCACATAAGATACCAGTATGAGAGGTTAACCATCCACAAACTTAAAGCAATGGTTTGGATCAGCTTCACTCCCAATGAATTTCAGCTTCACCAGATATCTTTTTATCCTTTCATACTAAGATCAGGGTGTTTTCTTCAAGCCATATAGTGCTTTCTTCCACCTGCATACATGAGATTCCCGATCATGGATCTCAAACCTCTCGGGTTGATCCATATCTGTGGTCATGCAATTACATGAGGGGAATGGTGTCCTTGTAAGTTTTCCTTCGGTACATCTCGAATATGTACCTCCATGCTCTTCCTTGAATTCAGGCATCCTTGTCACCATCCAACTCACATCAGGTAGGGCCTTACAATGAACATGGGAAAACCTTTGGTGCCATTGAAGAGATGTGTCACATGACATGGTCCCTAATGGACTTCCTGCAACTTAATACAAATTTCCAACTCTGAATCCATGAGTAAAATCATCTTGAAAATTCCATTGTCAAACACGTACCTTTCCATTGATGAATGCCACCTTGAAAATTTTGACTTCCATTGCTGAAATGGACACCAGGTTCTTCTTGAGATCAGGTACATAAAGAACTTCTTGTAAATGAATTTTGCTACTCTCATTCAAGGGTAGCATTCCCTACACCCTTTCTAGGATAGGTGGCATTGACTCCAAGAATAATCTCCACGATTGTCTCCTTCTCTATCAAGTTAGAGAGAGTTTCCTTATATCCCATGGAGTGCCTTGAAGCACTAATATCAATAAGACAGATTCCCAAAGAGTCTGGAGGAGAAGTAGTGGAGAGGGCCAATCTAAGATAATACTCCTTTAGCTTATCAGAAACTCATACTTGGAGTTCCTTGCTTTCTTTGAAGAGTCGGCCATTTCCTTGATGACCAGCATTCCTTTTTCCTTTTCCATTGTACCTATCATTCCTTTGATCATTGAAGATGCCCTTGGAATGATTGTTATCATCATCAAGAGATGTTTCCCTTCTATTCAGACACTCCTTCGCATAATGGAAAAAATCATTGCAAGCAAGGCATCTGCCTTTCATTCCACCCTTAGACCTAGACTTACTAATGAAGTGACCTTTTGGTAGGCCACCAGATGCTTCCTTGTGCCACTCTGATAATCTTCTTTGCTTCGACTTAACCCTTGGTGAATTTGAAGAGGGATGAGTAACCCATTGAACCTTTTTTTCCTTTCCATCTATCTTTGGTGATTGCTCTTTCACTCTTGCTTGGGCTTTGTCTTCACCTCAACTTTGATACCATGTTAATTTTAGGTATGTTCTATGTTTAGCGTAATTTACTTCAATTTTTCATAATAACTCAATATCAAATTCAGATTAGTAATAACATTAGCATGATAGTAAAGTGCAGATAGAACATACACATAAATCATAGAAAACAATCCAAGACAAGAGGACACAAGATGTGGCACCAGCCAGGGACAAACCCCAATGTGGGGAAACCCTTGATCAATTCTTCTTATGTTCTTCAATAGTTCAACAGAGAGAAAGATAGTACATATACATTAGAATTCAACATTTTGACTTGACAAAATAAGAGCACAGATCTTCACTAAGAAGATAACACATAAGGTAGTTGATCTGAACTCAGGTGAAGGCATATTGCTTCAACTAATTCTCCAAGGTGATTCCATCACCATGTTGCACTCATCATAGTGTTGCACCCATCACTATGTTGTACCCAACACTGATTTGTTCTCATCACTGTGCTTCTCCCATCACTGAGCTGCACCCATCATGCTGCACTTCATCATCACTATGTTGCACCATTCATGCTGCACTATGCTACACCATTCATCATCATTATGCTGCACCACTGTCATGTTGCACTATGCTGCACCACTGTGATGCTGCACTATGCTGCACCATTCATCATAACGATGTTGCACCACTGTGATGCTGCACTATGCTGCACCATTCATCATCACTATGCTGCACCACTGTCACGTTGCACTATGGTATCACTGAGATCTTCACTGTTGCTTATTTACCATGTCAATGTGATCCATTGAGATCTTCACTGTGACCTCTATGTTTTCATAAATGAACTAAGATCTCTATTATGACAGTCATTTCATTATGTCAACGAAGTCTTCATTGAAGTCTTCATCATGATGACTGAATCTTATATCCTTATCATTACTGAGATAATGATTACTACTTCTCATTAAATAGACCTAGTTACATTCCTTCATTATCAGATTGCTGGAGCTTTGGCACTGCTTTTTCCTTATAGACAGAGATGTGATCTATAGCATAGATCCATGATTGCTCATCCTTGTACCTAGTACTTTACATGAATACCATGACTGAATACTTGTCATACCTTATCCATGTAATGCGAAGACTGTTATACTAAGGGTTAGGTCTCCATAAAGTTTATACCCTATTGCAATAACCCCATCCGAAATCTATACTTCCTTGTCCATCCGAGCATTGATTCATAGGCAGTATATAAATTTGATCTGTGTTTATATTATGCTTATGAGTTCTGGTCATGATTGCACCTAATACCCTAGCCGAGGTCCAATTATACCTTGCCTTTCCATGCGAGATCTTGAATGTGTGCTCTTTGCCTTCTTGACCGTGGCTCCCTTACCCATGTCCTTGATTTCCTATAGTGGCATGTGATCATGCTTCCAACATCCAATACGAAGCCCTCCTTCCTGTACGAAGCACTCCTTCCTACACCCTATATTTGTCATCTCAAAAAATGCGATTAGGGCTTGCTTCATTGACTATAAATTAGGACAACGAATATCTTAGGGCACTCCCTCTATGCTCTTCTTCATCAAACCCAAAACAGAAAGAAGAGAGATCACAAGAGTGTGTGTGTCAAAGTAACTTGAAGGCAACCTCTATTTATACTGAAACATGAAGGACAAGTGGGGGTAATTTGGTTGTTGGATGACCTTGACAAATTATCACATAACAAAAATAAATTCATATCTCCATGAATACATGTCAGAATCGGATGATCTTTAGATCAATCCTACACCTCTCGACGAGAGGAATCCAAGGAAAATATCAACTACCATAAATAAGAAGACTCACATGGAGTTTGGCCCTAGTTTCCAATTTTAACAAATGTACAACAACTGAACCTTCATTATATTAATCCAACTGAATAATACAACAATCTAGGGCTCCCATACCAGGGATAATGACCCTAAAATATCCACAAGTACAAGAATACAAATACAAGATAATCGAATGGTCTAGTTGATTTAGTGCACCTTACAACTTCTTTGTCGTACCCTATAACCTGTTGGTCCTTCTGCTCCCAATCTTCTCACTAGATTCTCCTTTTTCCACCAAGGAAAAACACATACAGATTCCAAGAGGGTTGCCACCTATCACTACTACAAGTCTCTTTTGCTACAATGAGATTTGATTGATCCAATTTTCTCCTCTAGGTTGGTCAATCCTTGAGCACCAAACCACCTTTCCTAGTGGTCACTTTAGTCCATCAAAGTGCCACATAGGCCATCAACTCTTCACCCAACACACAACTGTCATTTTCTCTTTCTCCACCTATTCTAGGGCTACTTTGGACACTTATTTCCCTCCACCAACCACCAAGTTCCTAATACAACTGTCAATCAATCACTATAGTGTAGGTTTTAACCCTGTATAGAAATTACCTGCAAAAAAATTCTTAAAAATAGAAAATATACAATGGCGAGAGCATACAACATAAAATACATAACACAAATATTTTCCCCTGGATCCCAAAACCGGGACTACCAAATTGATTTTTCATTATATTCATTTCAATGTTACAATACATATATATACATGTCGAAGCATCCATAAACCACAATCCATTAACCCTGGATTAGAACAAAACAATAGTTCTCTTGATCGGATCTACAAAATACTATGGGAAGAAAACCATCATGCCCAAAACCATGTGCGAAATCCTTGCACAAAACCATAGGTAGGTACGCCCACCTAATATAGGGTCCATTTTTTTTCTTTTTTATTTATTTATTTATTTTTAGAGCAACCCTGTGCAAGGGGGATGCCACGCCCCTGCAAACCGCCCCTCTGACCCCCTCTCGTTGTGCTTGACATAATGAGGGGGGGCTAGATGCCCCCCCTCTAACCCCCCGACTTCTCGCCTGGGGCTAGTCATGGAAAGAATATAACACACACCCAACATTATCCCACTTGTTGTTTTCTTTCTAGAGCGGGCCACAAGAGAGCTTAGTCATTGGTCCAACCCTGCAACACCCATTATTTCTCTACACCAAGAGAACTTCTCAATGCTCACAAACTTTTTCAATGCATCTACAATATTCTTCAAAGTGTCCACCTTTTTGTCCTAAACCATATCCCTTACAAAGTGATACTAAACATCAATGTGCTTTGTCTTTGAATGATAAGCAGGGTTCTTTGCAAGAACATTTCACTTTGGCTGTCACAGTCTATCCTTATAGCTCACTGTACTAACCCCATACTTGAACATAATCTCTGCAACCAAACTACTTCCTTGCTTGCATTAGTGGCTGCCATGTATTCTGCCTCTGTAGTTGAAAGTGCCATTACAAACTCTCTCTTACTCATCCAACCGACTGCACCTCCAAATAGGTTAAACACATACCCACTTGTAGATCTTCTTTGATCCTGATCTCCGGCCTAGTTTGCATAAACAAAGCCATGGATGTCCAAAAATTTGTCCAATCCTTGTTTTCCTTGATAGCACATACCATAATCGCTAGTGCCACGCAAATACCTAAAAACTCGCTTCATTGCTATCCAATGCTCCTTCCTTGGTTTTGACATAAACCTACTCAATACTCCCACTACATGTGCAATGTCTAGTCTAGTACAAACCATTGCATACATTAGGCTACCGACTGCACTTGTGTATGGAACATGGGACATGTCCTCTTCCTCTTCTTGTGTTTTGGGACACTGTTCAGCATATAACTTTACACCTACAGGAATAGGAACCTTCACCGGTTTACTATCCTGCATATTAAACCCATGTATTATTGTCTCGACATACTTCCTCCGGTTTAACAAGAGCTTCCTCTTTGCTTGATCTTGTTTAATTTCCATGCCTAAAATATAGTTTATAGCACCAAGATCTTTCATGTCGAATTTGGAGGATAACTGGGTCTTTAAATTCTGGATAATTTCTTTGTTATTTCTAATCAGCAACATATCATCCACATATAAGACCAAATAAATAACACGACCACCAATTTATTTAAAATACATAATGATCTGCTTTGCTTCTGGTGAAGCCAAGTCCTTGTATAAATGTATCAAATTTCTGATACAACATCCTTTGTGACTATTTTAACCCATACAAAGACTTTTTTAACCTACATACCTGTTCTTTCTTAGCCTTCACCACAAAGCCTTAAGGTTGCTTCATGTAGATCTCTTCTTCCAGATCTCCATGAAGAAATGTTGTCTTCACATCCATCTGTTCTACCTCAAAACCAAAGAGACAACAACAAATAAAAGTAATCTAATATAAACTACCTTGGCAACAAGAGAAAACATATCACCATAATCAATTCTCGCACCCCGGAATAACCTTTTTCTACTAACCAAGCTTTGTATTTATCCACCTTGTCTTTTGCATTCATATTCTTCTCAAACATCCATTTGATTCTAGTGGGTTTCCTTCCAACCAACAACTCCACCAGATCCCAAGCCTCATTTTTTTCCAAAGACGCCATTTCATCAAACCATGGTCTCTTTCCAATGTTTGCCATCCTCTGAATCTACTATCTCCCTCACAGTTCTGGTATCATCATCAGTAATAGATAAAACAAAATTTGAATAGAAAGAATATGGACTATACCTTTCTGGATACCTTCTTTCTCGAACTGATTTTCTCACAACTAGAGTTTGTGGCTCTTCATATTCTGATTCCTCTTCTATTGTAGAGTCTGATTCTTCCCCCTTTAGTGCAAAATATATCTTCTCAGGTTCCTTTGGTAGGACTTCATGTTTAATAACATCTTTCATTTCTCTAAACACCATATCTTGTTTGTACACAACCTTCCTTGTTTATGGGTTCCAAAGCTTATAACCTTTCAAACCATCCTTATACCCAATAAAGATGCACCTTCCAGATTAACTATCTAGCTTGTTTCTTTTCTCCTTTGGAACATGTACATATATATCATAACTAAATACCCTTAGATGTGAAAGAGAGGGTTTCTTACCAGTCCATACCTCTTGTGGAGACTTATCCTCTAATGCTGATGAAGGTGATCTTGACCAGGTAACATGCAGTGTCCACAGTCTTTGCCCAGAATTCTTGTCCTAAACCGACACCATTGCGCATTCTTCTTGCCTTTTCCATCAATGTCATTTTCATTCTTTCTGCAACTCCATTTTTCTGAGTTGAGTATGGAGTAGTCTTCTGCCATGGCATACCACACGTTTTATAGAACTCTTCAAATTCCTTCTTGCAGAACTCTGCACCATTATCTGTTCTCAACACCTTTATCTTCTTCTCTGTTTCATTTTCCACTACAACCTTAAATTATTTAAATCTATCAAAGACTTCATATTTATTCTTGAGGAAATATATCCATGTATTCCTTGAGAAGTCATCTATAAATGATACATAGTACATAGACTTACCCAGTGATTGAACCAACACAGGTCCAAACACATCATTGTGCACAAGCCCTAATATTCCTTTTGCCCTCTTAGTAGTAGAGGGGAAACTCACTCGATTCTTCTTCCCATATACACAATGTTCACATAAATCGAAATCTAGAGAGAAGTTATACATACCTTCTACCATACCATTATGATGAAGTATTCAAAGTCACTTCTCTCCAATATTTCCAAGCGTTCGATGCCATAACATGGTCTTTTCTCTAGAGACCACTATATTTTCTGCTCCACTTTCAGGAACCATAGAGCTATTTCATCCATCAATAAAGTTGTTTCCCAGAAGCGTGTATAGAGTTCCAATATGAACACCCTGCATTAGTACCAGTGCTCCCCAAACCACCTTGTAGGTATCTTTTTTGAACAATGTTTTTACACTTGCATCATCCATCCTGCTTACAAAAATTCGATTTCTGGCCAACGCAGGAATATGCAAAACAACTGAAAGTGTTCTAATCCTTCCACCTTGCAAATTTAGCTTGAATTTTCCACGTACGACGATTCTAGCCTTCCTGTCATCCCCTAAGAAGACATCACCACCATCATATTTCTCATACTCGTAGAACCACTCTCTGTGGGGAGTGAAGTGAAAGGATGCACTTGAGTTAATAAAGCCTCATGATCTACATGTGTACATGAAGAAGAAGCCAAGTACACATCCCCACCTTCATCTGAGGTGGTTTTCACCTATGCAGAAGGAGCATCATCAGATCCCTTTCCTTTTTCAGGAGCTTTATGTCTATAGTCCTTTTTGAAGTGCCATTACTTTTCGCATTTCCAACACACATTTCTGGGTTTTTCTGGAGATTTAGATCTCCCTCTAGATTTGTATCTCCCACTTGATGACTTATTTTTTTTTTTTTTTTGTTCTGGGAATTTCCTTGTATAGACAAGGAATCACCATTTTGGCCCTTCATATTTTTCTGTCTCATCTCCTCTGACAACAAGGATGATAATATTTCATCAAATTGCAAGGTAGTTGTATTGCTACCTATTGCAACAACCAAACTATCCCACAAATTTTGTAGAGAACATAACAAATTGATGCACTTATCTTCATCTAAAATTTTAATATCAACAGATAACAACTGGCTTACAACAGTATTAAAGGTGTTCATATGCTCTGTCACCGAGTCTCTATCCTTCATCCTCGAGTTATACAATTTTTTATGTAGGAACAATTTATTCACCAAAGGCTTATATTGGTTCAAAGTCCCTAACTTTTCCCACAAAGCCTTCGCTGAAGCTTCCCTTGATACATTCAACAATACTAAATCTTGGACACACAACCGTATTGTGCTCTTTTCTTTCTGATCCAACTTCTTCTAGTCTTCATTAGACATTGTCGTTGGTTTAGTACTTAGATCTACCATGATCCACTGATCTCTATCCACCAACATATCCTCCATCTTGAGTTTCCACTTCTCAAAACTCTGACCGTTAAATTTATCAATCTCTATCTTTCCACTGATCGATATATTCTTTCACTGAAAGAATTGATCCCACAGATATCCCACTGACTAGGGTCTACCACAGACCTGAGAAAACCCCTCAGTAGTAAAGACATCCTCTTGAAGCTAAAACAAATCTGATACCAAATGTAGGTTTTAACCCTGTACATAAATTACCTACATATGAATTATTAAAAACATAAAATATACAATGGAAAGAGCATAAAACATAAAATAGATATACACAGAGATTTTCCCCTAGATCCCAAAACTGGGACTACCAGATTGATTTTTCATTATATTCCTTTCAATGTTACAATACATATATATACATGCCGAAGCATCCATAAAACCCAATCCATTAACACTTGATTAGAACATAACCATAGTTCCCTTGACCGGATATAGAAAATAACATGGGCAGAAAACCATCATGCCCAAAACATTGTGTGAAATCCATGCACAAAACCATAGGTAGGTCCACCCACCTAATATAGGGTCCAAAAAAAAATTCTTGGGGCGCTACCCTGGACCTGATGCGAGGGGGCTGTAGCCCCCCTACAAACCCCCTTGTGACCCCCCTATTGCACTTGGTGCAACGAATGGGGGAACTGTCCACCCCCTCGGGTTTGCACCTGGGGCTAGTCGTGGAAAGAATATAATACACACCCAACATATAGAAACTTCCCATTGGTTAGGGCTTTTAACCATCAAGTCAGCCCCTCCTCTTTTGGCTATACAACAAGCTACGAAAATATACCATCCAATCTGATCCAAAATAGGACTTAACAGATAGCACCAATGAAGAAGATACATTGTTGGAATACTATTGTTCATAACTGTAGAGATATGATCACTAATTAGGGCACAACTGTAGCCCACGTCAATCACACAACTATGGTCAAATTTTCCTCAAAAAATTGTGGCTTCATTCCTTCCAAAAGTATAGTAACTTCAATGTTCGAATAAGCTCCTACAACTCCCTGTCTTAGGCTTGTTTGGCCTTCAAGATAACCACTAGAGGACTGCAGCCTAGTCACCATAGTTTAGTCACCTTCTTGCCCTGTTCAAGGAAGGATTACCACTCCAATTTGAGCACAGAACAACTCTAAGACTCTCCTTACCAACTCAGCTTAGTAGCAGATCCCTACGGCCTTCAAAATAGTTACAACAAAACCTAAATGACTCCTCTTCTCTCGGTTGAAGTATCTTCTTCATATGCGACCCTAAAGTAAAGATCTCCTCCAAGTCAAGCTTCCTTTTGTGTTGCACAAGGATGATGGAAATGATCTCAACACACCTTTTATTTATACACAAAATAAGGGCTCCAATGAATGCCTCTAAAGTGGGATACCGACCTATCATGTGGCTTGTCCAACTCAAGCCTACATGAACCTCATGCTACAAGCCCACACTCTACATTAAAAAATTCATAACTTCACATAGAAAACCCAAAATTTGATCATTTTGTTGTGTTGGATTCCTCTCAACGTCCTCAATAGTCCATCCATCACATGTACAATATGACACATGGATTCACACCCACATGCTTGGGTGTAAATCCCACATCTTGGTTTCCAAGCCCACAATGCCCTATTTTGGTGCTCCAACCTCCAAACCCTAACGCTACGGCTTGGTGTACCTCCCAAGCTACTAAAAATCAACACTCCCTCTTAGTGAGGGAGGTACTTCCAAGACTGGTGAAAAGGCATACCACTAGATAATGTCTTTGGTTACCTCCAAGCCTTCTCATTTGGTTTCCAACTTGATTTGTTCAATATATTCTTTGATCTCCTTGAAGATGACATCCCTCCCTCTAATTGTTTCAATAGAACTGATGGTGGGTATCCCATGCATCTATGTTAGAGACTCAAACACATTATGTAGTCGATTATATGCATCCATGGTACTAACCGATTGTGATCCAAGGTGTGATTAGTTATGTAGGTGGAGTCTCAACTGAAATCTATCTATTTCTGCGGAAATCTTATCCTTATTTTCCAAATGTTACAGAGCATCCAGATATTTAGCAATCCACTCCTGCATTGGGTCAACTAATCTGTTTACTATATTAAGGAGTTTCACCACTTCTTGAGCAATCTTCTGAATGCCAATAAGAGGAGCCATGACCTTCTCTATAAGTATCATCTCACCATATATTCGCACCATGGTATCCTCCATTGGCCCCAATTCTTCTTTCATGGTCGATTGCCATTATGTGGTGTTCAAGTTATGTGATGACATTTGTTTTTTTTCTTCTGCAAGTTGTTCCGCCTATTGCTTCATTGCAATAAGTTATTTTCTCAACCTGGCATTCTCATTCAACAAGTACTATGAGTTATTTTGTGTTGTTGTAGTGAATGTAACATTCACCGCCATGACTACCTTTTGATTTCTTCTAGTGTTGGTAGTGATCACCCTCTCTATATAAATTAAGATTGGATTCTAAGGATCTTATGGGCAGTACTTATGCCTTTGTTTTATGATCTTCTTCTTCAGTTGATAAAATGTTATGATGCATACATCCATGACTCAGTTTTTTGGTGGACGTGTGATCCCCATCTCTCTAAATGGAAGATGACCGCCTATGAGAGGATGCTCTCCTAGAGTACTCGGTTCTTCCCCCATTCGTTGGATGGTATCTTCTACTTCAAACTACTCCTCTTCCATCTCTTGAGTGAATTATTCTTCTTCCAATCCCTTTGTTGCTTCCTCCTCTTAGGACTATCTTTCTTGCTCTTCTTTTATCCTCCTCTCTTCTTCGTCTTCTTCTTGTTTCTCTTCAAGCAACAAATATTTTGTATGCTTCCTCTCTTTCTCTTTTATTTCTCCTCTTTCCTACTCTGCTTGAATAGATGTTGATTTTAAGGGATCAAAATTCCATTTCTTGTCACTCTCGCTTGTCGAGGAATATCTTATTTGTTTCTTGGGAGCTAGTTTCCTTACTTGAGGTGTTATCTCCTCGTCCTCTTTCTCTTGCAAATCTTGCGCTGGAGGATTGTGGGGTGAAATAGATTCCATTAGTCAATAATTCTTCATGTTGGCATTGTACCAGTTCTTTATCTTCTCACTTTCTGTTGTGGACATAGACAAATACCTTGTATTATGATCGATCCTTTAATAATGTTGCCTAACAATTCGCCTAATATCATATCCATGGAAGTATTACATGGTGAAATGTATATGGTCTAGCTCCTATATATCTACTGCCCTATCCTTGTGACTCTTTAACTCATACAATTTGATCCTCAATGGAAAGATAGGCTAAGGGGCTCTCTTCCTTTTGTGAAGAATTCCTGACAATCCCTTGTCTAGCTAATTTTTGACTTCTTGCATGAGCACTTTGTTGGTCACATATCACGGCATAAGATGAGGGGATATCTGACAACCAAAGCACCTATGTATTTACCCTATAGAGCTTCAAATTAGTATGTGATGTCTCGAAGTTCCTACTCCACCTGGTCTGTCATGCAATGAGGATTGATCTCAAACATCATGTGAAGGATGATTGCTAAGAAATGTTCAACTAAGTTTTTGTATACGCCTTTGAAGCTTTTTTCTGGTAACACTCTATAGTGGAAGTAAACTAATAACTTCTCCTCAGTAGTCTATTTCTAGTTGATTCCCGAGAACACATATTGTGCACAGATTCCGTTTAAGAGAAATACAGAGATGTAGAATTATGGTTCCTAGCTTTTATATAAATATGCTTTCACCTACTCAATTTGAGACTGCAGCTCAAATGATAAGATACTCACCCAATTAAAAGCCTTCACATGGGTCACTACTGTATTGAGCGTGTATATCCAGTTCTCTTGGAACACCTCAACATTATTGAGCCCATATAACCGACAATACATAGCTATCAAGTATTGATATGGGAAATGGTGGAACTTAGCACGATCTCGACACCATGTTTTGACAACATGAGTAGTGTCAAGGGTTGCCCATTTTGTGTAAAACTCATCATTTTCATATTTAGTGGGCTTAAGAATATTGTAATATGTCTGCATGTCTTCATCAGAATTGATGGTGATTTGACCGCCACTCTCGTTGTGTATCACAATGTGAGAATCATCCATTTGCATAATGATCCATTCAATTACTTCTACACAAGGCATGACTAGGAATCTACATGTGATCTTATGCATCCTAGACTTCTTGATGTTCATGTATGCATGCAAATCTTCTATGTCACTAGGAAACCTCTCCTACATGAATGTGTTATATATTTTTCTTTGAGTCACGTGTGTACCTTTATCAATGAAGCTCTGAGTATCTGCATATATGGGAACATTGGGCCTTGTAACTTCCACAAGTTCATCAATGCTTTCTTCTGAAAGTTATTTGGAGGTCACTTTGCATGGTGGCATGTCTCCAACAGATGATGACAAAGTGGTAACACTTGTAGCACAACCACTTGTTTGAGTCAACTCACTCATAGTGATAATATTATCTTAAAACAACCTAACTATGCAACAATAGTTGTAAATCACATTCACAGAGCCATCATTGATGATATATCATGAAAATTTGTGAACGACAACCTAAAATAACTTGCATGCAAGAGAAAATACACTTGCAAACTAGGAGGGAACATTTTCAAAGTAGGAAAGGGAGATGCATGGTCATTCAGGGCTTCATAGTGTGCTCATGTGCTCAAGCAAGGGGAAAATAAACTACGGTGCACTATCGCACCTTGATGAGTAGAAGGGATGGAATGAGGGGCCTTAAGGTCTTCCTTGCACCCATGTTCTCAAGGAGACAAGAAGGGCACATTGTCACACTCTAAAGGGATTAAGGATGAAGTTAACAAGGCTTTAGGCCTTCACAATGCGCCCAGGCACTCAAGGTAAAGGAGGTTGCACTGTCACATGCCGAAGGGATGAATGAAAAACATCATGTCTACATGAACCATTCATGTGCTTAGGAAGAAAAATTAATCAAACAAGGGACAATTTTTTGACATGAAGGAGTTTTGAGCTTAGGACATGCATTATTCCTATTGGAAGCTTGGAAATAATTTTAATCAATAGGATTCGATGATAATATTAGAAAGATAAATATCTCCAAGGCTTTATATTTGTTCTTGCATGCATGGTGGAATATAAAGGGTTTCAAGAATGTAGAGGGTTTAAAGAGAAGATTTACACTTGCAACATGGATTTTAAGCATAAACGCCAGCAAACAAACTGAAAAACAAGTGATCAAAAGCAAGAAAAGAAATATTTGGTAGTGAAATCATGAAATGCAATAGAAGGATTTGACATGCAAAACTTACTTGTAACACTGGCTTTTGAAGAGCTTCTTGATTTCCTAGTTGTGCACTCAAGTTAGATGAAATGATTATGTAAAGAATGATTAATTGAGTTTATATAAATAAATTAACATGAAAAATTGATTCATGCATGAGTGCCACCTGTCGTCACAAGAAAGGTTTAGTTAAGAGGCATTAAGTGGACTCCTATTTTCTAGGAGTATGCCCTCATGTAACAAGTTGGATCACACATGCAATTGGAGAGGGTGCATGTCTTTGACACAAAGGAGTGTGCCCAGGTAAGGCGCACTTGCTCAGCATGAAGGGGTGCGGTCAAGTAGGGTGCACTCATTCAACCTGAAGGATTGCGCTCAACCCAAGTGCATTTATTCATAAAATTAAAGTGTGTTTTTTATATTTGTAAGATATTTTTTTGCTTTTGTTTTCTTTTTCATGCTTTTGAGTCTTTATGTGTGCATGGAGATAAGGCAAGTTTCTAAGTCTAGAAAGATTATGAGTTCACCTAACCATGGAATAATTAACTCAAGTGCTTCTAATGATTTAGTGGCAATGTTTAACAAACATTGACTTAGGGGGATGCAAAATTAGAAGAAAACACATACATAACAAATAAAACAATGTGACGAATCAAGGGGGCTTGAAATGACAATTATTGTAGGCTCCAAAATTGACATAGAATTTTTTTTTTGGAGGGTCATTGTTGCAACAACAACACTTGGCAACACATTGGGAGAACTCCAACTTCTCTGTAAAGGTTCCTTTGTAAGTACAGAGTCTCATTTCCTCTAAAAGTATTGATTCAATCAGTCAATTTCCTTAGCTTACTCAATTAAAAATATAGTCTTTGCTAGTTCCTTTACTCAATGAAGCACGAAATAGAATAAGTTGTATCATTATCCTATTGATATAAGTAAGGGTAATATAGTATGGAGTTGGGACAGGGTCCCCTAGGGTCGATTTTGGGGTTAAAAGCCCAAGTTTTGTATGTATGGTGTAAAGTCTCTGCAATTTGTGGTCGCGAAGTGCGTAGATGTAAAGTGTCAAAAAGGGTTTCCGCCCTTCTTTTATGTAAGTTGTGTTGACTTGGATTGTATAAAAAGGAGAGTCTTAGAAGAGTCTAAGGCAGTAGTGCAGTTTTTGAAATTGGATGATGAATGTAATGGGTCATTAGCGAAAGGAGTGAAGAGTCCTAGAATAGAAGAAAGGCTCTTGAACAGTGTGCACAGAAGCCCAGGGTAGAAGTCTGCAGTTGAGTGCGCGGACCCTAGTAGTTGAGTGCGCAGGGTAGTTAGAGTCTGTAAGACGATATGAAGTAATAATCAAGAAGATTACTCTAGAAATATCTGTGTTTGATCTATTTACTTTTGTTATGAATAAATGTTGTTATGTTATGTTGAATAATGGTTTCATGATTTATTGTTGTATTGATGCACGAATCTATATGTTTTACATTGTTATATTAACTAAGTAATAATATATGTTTACGCGAAGAACATATTAATGCATATTGAAGTTATCAAATACTTAAGCTGATATGGATAAATATAGAAGTAAGAATAATTACATAAGCATGTAAGTGGTTGATTCGCTTGGTTAGGGTTTGTGAACAACAGTCGTAGACCTTCGCGAAGGTCTAGAGACTGATTAAAGAGAAGTATATCGATAAGCCCTAAAATATTATTGATCTGCTCAAAAGTAGAGATAGGGCATAAAACGACATCATAACCATCTCTGGGTGTGGAAATTTGGTTCTAGCATCCCCCATACTGCTTCAGGTGAGACTTCAGTCTACTCTCCATGGATTGATGTCGAAAGGGCCAGTAGTGTAGGGATTTGTTTGGCTTAATTAACATTGAACCTGGTCAGGGCCCACTAAGCCAACAAATGGTTCCATTGTTGGGATCAGGATCTGCATAAAGATATTTGATGTCGCATCACTGGAATCCAACTAAGAAGAAAATTGAAGACTGGTTGGATAGGAAGATCCACGAATTCACGGCGTAAGAGAACAAAAATTCGTGATTGATGAAAGAATCGTGGTTGGATAGATATATGTACACAGAAATACACGAAATCTTATTTTGTTCCTTCCCAGTTGAATTATACAAGTGGATCGCTAAATTGGTAGACGACCAAGGAAGGTGGAGGCTCGATGGTCTGATAGTGTGGACCCCGGAGTTATTGTGGAGATTGGAAGCCCCTGAAGGTAAGATTGCATGCATTGTTTATCATTAGCTTGATCGTATCATAGGAGGATTCATGACAGAGGTCGCAGTCGATACTTCGGTCAGTTACAGTGAAGCAGAGTGTCCCTTCTTCAAGGGACCGCGAAGTAATTATTTAAGGTCTTTAAATACTTGGATTAAGATGCTCTTTTGTGAAAAGCAGGTTATGTAATTACCTTGATGTTTGGAGCTACATGAAGTGGAAATATCTTCAAGGATAGAGGGAGAACAGACCATGAATATAGGCCGCTGACCGAACCTCCTCTGAGTGATGACAAGGAGAAAACATAGGCTTCACCACAGAGCGTTGTTCAATTAATAAGACGAGGGTTCCCTTGAATACCCCATCCACCCACCCCATGTTTGTATTCACCTCCACAGCATATACCTTCGCCCACACTGCCACCACCTCCGCCACTGTTCAATATGGCGAATGCAATAAAGTTGCCCGTTTTCAAGGGTTCATGAACTGAGGACCCATACTAGTTTTGGTTCATTGTGAAGGTTGTATGGGAGGCTCCGGGTATAACAAATGATTAGATGAAGAAAGCAACATTGATCACCGCTTTACAGGAACACACACTAACATGGTACATTAAGTATTGCTCTGATAACTTGATGGCTTCATTAATAGATATTCAGACCACATTGAATAAGGAATTAGGGGATTTTTGAGGTCTAAAATGGGCCTCCTAAGGAAATTATAAAATAATAGTGGAAATAATAAAATAATATTAGATGACATCATCAAATTTAGAGGGAAAAATGAAAAAACTATTTTTTCAACTTGTATTTTCAACTTATCTCCCTATGGGTTTACTCAAATTTCGAGCAAAAACACTCGCTGGATGCATAATTTTATTCCTCATCTAAGGAGTACCCATGTTGCATAATTTTGATGGACCCATCTACATGAAAACTGAGAAATATATGAAAAAATGTGATTGCAATCACATTTTTTCATGTATTTAACATTTTTCGTGTAGCAAGGTCCATCGAAAGTATGAAACATGGGTACTCTTTGGATGAGGATTTAAATTTTGCATCCAACAAGTACTCCCACTCAAACTTTGAGTAAAACATTAGGGAGATAAGTTTAAAATATGAGTTGAAAAAGTAGTTTTATTATTTTGTTATTGTTTAATCTTTTTACTTTTTTACTCAAAAAATGGTCAATCATCCCCCATGGTTGACATCATCATCTTGAATCTAATTGGTTCTTATAAAGTTTATTTTAGTTGTACATTTTTCTCGGGAGGCCCATTTTAGACCTCAAATGTCCCCTAATGAATTCAGTAGGCCTAAGTCTGAAGCACAATCAATTGTGGGATTCAAGGAGATCATGATGAAGCCTCGCAAGACACCCTGGGATCTGGATCAGAGGTTGAAGTGTACGATCCGCGAAGCAAACATGAATCTTATGAATGGGCAACACCACGAATGGTTTGTGGCTTCACTCTTGCCTCATCTGAGGGTTGCTTTATCACAACAAAATATTTGGATTGAGGTGGAAGCCCTGGATATTACGATGAGATTGCATGAGACACCGATGAAAGATTCTAATTTGGGAGTTCAAAAAATGCACGTGCAGTTCGAAAAACTTTGCATAGAGTTTCAAAGTCTGAATAAGGATAGAGCAGTTCAGCTAGAGGTGCACAAAGAAGTTTGGTGCCTGAAATGCAAAATTCAGGGGCATGACAAAGATCATTGTCTAGTCTTTGCGAATTATGTTGCAGCAGGGGGGTTAATGCCTCTAAGGACGAAAGATCAAGTAGGGCCAAGTACGAGGCCTGTGCTATGGTGTGCTATCTATCAAGTGGCTGGAAACATGTGACAGACAATTTTGACTAGCTACAGAAATTTGTACAGACACCGCAACAGCTCTTCAAAAACTTATGTCAATTGGCGGGTCATGATGAGCAGAACTGTCGTAGTTATGAGCTAATGATGGATAGAAAACCCACATATAGAGTGCAGGCAGAAACTTAGCCTCTGGATCAAGGCGTTGGGGGAGCGCGAGGAGGATTTCAGGGGCACGAGCAAGGCCGAGGTGGAGGAGGACCTGGTAGAGGTTGAGGACAAGTGATTTGCTACAACTGTGGGGAACCAGGTCAATACATGCAAGAATGCATGAACCCGATGCACCTATCATGTAGATATTTCACTCAGTTTGACCACACAATAGAAGATTGCCTTATATTACTAGCTAAGATATGTGAAAAAGGGGTGCAACCTCAGCAGCCTACCCAAAATCTACAAATTATGATAGTTGAACCCCACGAAGAGGATCCTAATGTGAACATCGTGCTGCGAAGTGGAATGATGACTAGCGAAGACAAGGGAAAGTAGCCCAAAGAAGGTGAATGGGTCTGAAAAAATCTAGAAAAGGAGGTTAGCTTTGATCTGGAGCACGTGAGGGAAACATTTATGAAGCAAAGAAAAGCTTCAATGAGGCTTCTACCTCAGAAAGTCAGGATAAGCAGTCTAAAGAAATGGACCCATCCATGCTTACTACATTTTTGGAGACCTGTATGAAGTTGCTTTGAGATATCAAGGAAGTAAAGGGATTACAGGAGTTGATCAATAAATGTGCTAGTAATACTCCTGACAGACCACACGTGGTCAGGAAAATTGGTAAGCATAAGGCAAGAACAGGGTGGGAGATGAGACTCATTGTGCAAATAGGATAATACGAAATGGACCAAGTAATTCTGGATCTAAAGGCCGATGCGAATGTTTTTCCTAAACAGACATAGGAGAGAATGGGGAGACCTGCACTATGGTCTCCTATTCAATTGAGAATTGTGAATCAACAAAATACTATCCCCATGGGAGGGTTATAGGGAGTGACAGTCGATATCGGCGCGAGTGCATTAGCTGATTTTGAAGTGATAGAGATTTTGGATGACAGCAATCCCTACCTTGCACTCCTTGGGATCAACTGGGCTATCGACATGAACGGGGTGATCAATTTGAAGAGGACAATGTCATTTGAAACAAAATCACTCCACGTAGTAGTACCGTTGGACCCTGCAGAAGGACTGCGCTATCTTGAACCAGTCTACAATTATGAGAGTGATGATGATTTGGACAAGATTTATAAGATAACAACGCGAGATAAATATTTGGTGAATCCGACAGCTAATGGATGTATTTCATGGGACCATGAAAACTCCTACACATCATATTTAGACGAGGCATTGGAACACTGGCAGAATATATTGCACGAAGTGTCTATGCCACGATGTAACATGATGACCAAATCATTGCGTTGCGTATCATTGAAGGTAAGAAGTCTACCTTATATGATGGTTTAACTGATGTTGATAAATTTCTAGATACATTTGAAAGGGAGTTCCAGAGAAGCATCACTTCCAAGCCTTGGATTTGACGTTACGCGCTACGCTTGCAAGATGGTGGGGGCACGCATAAAGACAACTTCGATGGATGCCATGAATATAGAAGAATGATGAGTGTTTTTGTCACCCGAAGGTACAATTGACAGAGAAATATGATGGAAGGAGTGACCCGCGTGATCACTTAGCCAAATGGACCAATGCTTATGGAGCAGAACTGCAACCGGTGTGGGTGCATCTATTTTGCCACACCTTGGATGTAAATCTATGAATTGGTAATTGGAGATAGACCTTCACCATGGCACAGACGAATGGGATACTTTGAGACAAGGATTCTTGATGATATTCAACTTTGAATATGGATTTGAGTGCATTGATGAAGTGCTGCAGGAGGTCAAAGCAGTGATCTTCAGAATACCATAGGATCCCTTAGATTTTATTCAACCAGATTGGACCAACCAGCTGCGCCATGCACTGAAGTGATACAACGTGATTGCTAAAGGGGAAGACAAGGATCCAAGGAACATTAATATACTGGAAACTGAAGGACACCGCGAAGTTGAGGGGCCACAAATACAAAACCTAGATATCACTGCGCCACTGAAAACAAGACAAGTGAACATTGGGACAGAAGTAGAGTCGGAGTTTGTGAAAATAAGGGACTACTGGGATGATGCTACGGTGGATAAGGTCGTTGAGTTGCTCCACGAATACCATGACTTGTTCCCTATGAAGTTCTCAGACCTAAAAGGGATAATAGGGAACTTGGGAGTTATGAAAATTACGTTGAAACCAGACGTGAAGCCAATCAAAAAAAGGCCTTATCGCCTCAATCTGAAGTATAAAGAAAAGGTCGCTTAGAGTTGGATAAAATGCTTGCAGCAGGTATTATTGAACCGGTGGAAGAATATGATTAGGTGAGCCCAATAGCAGAGTAGGAAAAGAAGCAGAAGGATGAGATAAGGATATGCATAGATCTCAAGAAACTAAATGATGCTTGCGTACATGATCCTTTTCTGACTTCGTTCACTGATGAAGTGTTGGATAATGTAGTAGGACATGAAGCATATTCGTTCATTGATGGGTTCCCGGGGTACCATCAGATCAAGATCGCGCTGGAGGATAGAAGTAAGATGACCTTCGAAACCAAGTGGGGATGATTTTAGTATAGTGTAATGCCTTTTGAATTGAAGAATGTGCCAGTGATATTTTCGCGCATAGTCATCGCAGAATTCAAGGAATTCATTCACAAGTTTTTGGCGGTATATTTTGATGATTGGATGGTGTTTATGCTAGTGAAGCGGCATGTAGCTAGCCTACGCTTGATGATTGATACATTCTGGAGGTATCAGATTGCACTCAATTTGAAGAAATGTTTGTTCTGTGTTACTTTTGGAATCCTGCTGGGCCATGTAGTAAGCAGACAAGGATTAATGGTAGACCCAGCTAAGATAGCAGTTATAATTAATTCGGAGGTACCAATAAGTGTGAAACAGCTACACGCAACGTTGGGGCATACGGGATACTATAGAAAGTTTATCAAGAGTTATGTCTAGATCACTGTGCCGATGGAGAAGCTGCTAAAGAAGGATGCTACATTCTATTGGAATGAGGAATGTCAGTGGAGCCTAGATGTGTTAAAGGAAAATATGATCACCGTACCGATCCTAGTCTTCCTAGATTGGAAGAAGGAATTTCATGTGCATGTGGATGCATCATGTATTGCACTCAGAGTAGTACTGACACAGGCCAATGAGGGAGAGTTGGATCACACTATAGCATTTGCAAGTAGGAAGTTGTCTAAAGTTGAGAAGAAATATTCAACAAAAGAGCACGAAGGTTTGGCTATGGTATACATGCTCCAAAAGTTCAGACACTACTTGCTAGGTGGACACTTTAAGATGTATACAAACTATTCTGCATTGAAGTACCTAGTTAACAAGCGTGTGTTGGGGTGGAAGATATGTAGATGGCTGCTATCGTTTCAGGAATATGATTTCAAGGTCATTGTGAAGCCAGGACGATTGAATGCAAGACTAGATCATCTGTCACACATTGAAACAGGAGAGGAGCCTACTAGTTTGGAGGAAGGACTCCTTGAGGTGTAGCTCTTTCTGGTGTGTGTAGCTGACAATCACTTTACAGATATCATACACTTCCTAATGACAAGAATGGCTCCAGAGGGGTATACTAGTCAACACAAGAAGGAGATGGTGGTGTGCATGACAGACTTTTCTATCATTGCAAGACACTAATATAAAATGGGTTTGGATGAAATTCTACAACGTTATGTGCTTGAGTTTGAACGGAATAGCATCCTCGTTGAAGCTCATGGAGGAGTTGCGGGAGGACACTATGCATGAAAAGAAATATCGCAAAAGATTTTATGCGCTGGGTTGTGGTGGCCGACACTGCATAAGGACTCCAAGGCTTATTGTAAGGCATGTGATGCATGTCAGAGGACATGTAGGCCATCGTGGAGGGATGAGCTACCTCTGAATCTACAAGTGTCGCTACAACCATTCGAGAAATGGGAAATTGATTTTCTAGTCCCGATTCAGCCTCCAGGAAAGAAGACAAGGGTGCAGTATATAATCACTGCAACAGAGTATTTGGCCAGATGGATGGAGGCACAACCTGTAAAGGATTGTTCAGGGGCAACAACAACAAAGTACACCTTTGAGTATGTGTTGACCAGGTTTGGTTTCCCAAATATTTTGATGAGCGATCGAGGGCTAATGGCATGGTCAAAGCATTTAATAAGATATTGGATAACACGTTGACGAAGGTTTGAAAATTACAAAGGAATGATTGGGACATGCAAATACCCGTGGTGTTATGGGCTTATAGAACTACTTGTAAGAATATGACTGGATAGACACCCTTTAGGGTGGTCTATGTTGTAGAAGTTGTGATGCCAATGGAGTATGTTGTACCTAGTCTACACATAGCACATTCACAGGGATGGTGGATTGCAGAGCCCTGGAAGAGAGGCTCATGTAGTTGACAGAGCTTGAAGAAGATAGATTTTGGTTGGATTCCATTAGCAAGTTTAGAAGGAGCGCAAAAAGGCATGGCATGATTGGCACATCAAACCATGCACCTTCAAGGTAAACAATTTGGTTTTATTATAAGACAGCGAGTTTGATAAATTTCCAGGAAAATTTCAGATGCATTGGCTGAGGCCATATGTCGTCAAAGAGATTACCGTTAGTGGAGCAGTTAAGTTGGTGAAGTTGAATGGAGATTCATTTCCTGAAAAGGTAAATGGCAGTCGATTGAAGCCATACACTAGGGTCCAACCAGATGATGATATGATGGAAGCACAGTCTTAGCACTCCAGGCAGCTAGAAGGAGGCGCGAGACTGCCTGGGTTGTAGAGCTGTGCGACTGGGGGACTGTGCGAGATGGAAGAATGTCATAGCATCAGCAGAAGCACGATGAGAGCTGCACTATAGAAGAAGAGGCCATGCAGGACAGCTAGAAAGTGACCGTTATGGTCACTGTTCATGATTTGATAGTGAGAAAACGTTTAAGAGGAGCGGGAGGGGGGGGGGAATTTAAGGCTGATATTAGGAGCGAGATATTTGAAAATAGCCCGCTAATCTAGAATTTATGAGAGATTTTGGGGGGAATGGTCGGATTTGAATTCAGATTTTCCTATAAATTACAAATGGTCACCCAATAAAAAACAATTTGCATGTTGAGAGCTTTTGGGTCATGCTATCAATTGTGCATGAATCATGCAGTTTTTGAGGATTTGGTGGCTATTTCAATGTTTGACAAGTTTCCTAAGGAAACCCAAGAGCTCCTGAATAGCTTCATGTTGACACCCATAGAAACTGCAAGTGCTAGAGGATCTATGGCCTCTAAGGGAGCTTCCCTTGAGGTCATAAGTATGGTGATGCCCGCCGTGGTACCAAAATCACCAAGGTCACCTAGTTCGAAGCCTAGATAGATAAGAGAGGCTTCCAAGATGAAGAAGGGGAAACAAAAAGTGACATAGCTGGTGCGCGACTCGCTAAGGAAGCACTAGAAGAAAGAGAAGCCCACCACGTAGGATAAAGGCAAGGTGGTAAACCTAGAATCTGATGAGGGCACAGAAGAAACTAGTATGGGCACAGAGGACATTGACATTGATGGAGTAGACCCTATCTCAAAACTTCCAAAATATATCCTTCTATGCCAAGGTAAGGTGAAGGTCCCAAAAGACCCAAACAAGGGGAATTTTCTGCTTAATACACCCTTGCTACCAAAAAAAATCATGTTTGAAGGACCGTGCTTGGCGAGTGTCCCCCATATAAATCTTGAAGATTGGGACATGGGAGACACAGAGCGATTCCCCCACATGGCTACTAATAATTTCGTGCAGAGGGTATTCTACAAGGATTTGGATGTCACCGTGCTGGAGCCAGTGAAGTGGATTCGTGGGGTAGAAAAGGCAAGATTTTTGAACCTGCTATGGGTGCTGCATTACCACTGTGCGCCCATAAATTTGATAGTTATCAAATAGTTGTTGTACCTGGTGCACGACGGGTGCCTTTGGTTGGAGAAGCCAATCCCTATAATTGATATGTTGATCCATAGGATCAACCTACTACCCCATTCGTGACTAAATCCAGCCAACGCATTTGGCAGAAAGGTGGGCAAGTGCAACCTCATCGAAAGAATCAAGGACAAGTTTAAGCTTGTTAAGAAGCCGCCCGGATATTCAATTTCAAGCATAACCGACCTCGTGGTGAAGGTGGCCACCCAGATCTTGGCTGGGAAGGTAATGCGAAAGTGTCACATAGATGAGGTGCCGGCATCAGTTGTTTCATTAGCATCCTAATGCGCAGAGGGCATAGAATTCAATTCGGTGTGCTACCTATGCAGCAAGTTCCTCGTGAATTGCAGGGAGGCACGAGACCATAGAAAAACATTCCACTACTCATGGCTCTTGTTGTCGATTGTGTTAGTTATGTGGCAGTTGTGGAAGGACAGTCAATTCCCTCTGATCATGACAGTTTTGCCAGAAGCAGCAAAGTTTGCTTTGCTATGGGCCATGAAGGACGTTGAGTGGGTCCGCAAGAGCAAGGTGTTCTGGGTATTGATGGAGATGAGTATCAATATGGCCATAAACCGCAAGCCAAGGCTATCACCAACTGTCTTTGAGCAGTCATCGAGATACACAAAGTTCAAAGGGGACTTCCAATATATCTTTATATGGGCATGTAAGGACCCAGAACAGAAGTGGTATGATCTCCCATACCTTGCGAAGGACGATGCTATAGTAGCGGTCCTCGATTGTTGGCCAGCCGAGTGGCACGCGGCCTTAGATTTTTCTGTCGGGTCTAGTAAGTCTATGGGAAACTAGAAGAAGGAAGAGGCTCGGTCAAAAATGTAATAGTTGGCTAAAAGATAGAAAAATGAGGCTACAGATAAGGCACGCGCAGAAGCAGAGCGCACTGCCAAGGAAAAGGAGGAAGAACGTGACTCTAACGGAAGTCAGAAGTCTCCTTCACTACAGACAAAGGAAGAGGAGCAATCTGAACAGGGTGGTGGACACTAGGAGAGTACCCTGTTTTGGGCGAAGCGGAATTAGGAGCAGGAGAAAGAAGGGATGTGGAAGAAGACCAAGGCTACTAAGTCATCACTCGACCCGATCACCTTGACAGAAGGTGATAGATGACATTGCGGATAAGGTCAGGGATGCGACTACGAAACTCCTACAATAGTTTGAGGAGCAGCAAAAGCAAGCTCTGGTTTCCATTCAAATGGGTCTACGTGAATTGAAGATCCAAACTACTCAACTACAGACTAGTGTCGGGCAGAGCAATGCGACGTCTACTAGTTTGGTGCTAGGAACCACTAAAGCAGTGGAGATGGTTCGCTCTTTGGATCCCCAGGTCCTCGCACTGCCTGATGGAGCTCTGACTACATAGGTGGAAGCTGACAAGGCTACTATTAGATCTCTAAAGAATATTGGGTTGAACTTGGCCATGCTCCCAAGTGAAGTCCTTCACACCCTATAAGCAGGTGTGATCGCTAAACTTAGGGCCCAAGAGCAACGCGCACTAAGTGTGATCAATGAACAAAAGGTCAATAACACTTAGATGTTTGTCGAGAATACTTCAATGATTGCCACATGGAAGACGGTGCAAAAGAAGAATGAGTGCACTATTGCAGTGGTCGATGAAGCATGCAAGACCCTTCCGGAACTGCATATCCCAAAAGAAGCACTGGTGGAAGCCAAGATTCTAAAGTTGGCTATCGGTGTGCATGATGCACAGACAAAGCTGGCCAAGGTTCAGTTTGAGATGAACGTAAAGATTATAGAGCTTGAGTTGAAGGAACAACCTTCAACTCCTATAGAAGTCAAATAACAATGTGAGGTAGCTATCAAAGATGCAGTTATTGTTGTAGATGTCATGGTGACACATTGCACTATGCTTTTCGAGAAATTGCTGGAAATACTTACCAATCTACAGGAAGATACCAACTTGCAGAGGTTAGCAACCGAGGCAAGAGAATTGCAGCACCAATATGACAAGGCAAGAGCAGTGGTGCATGCCATCATTATCATGTAGAAATTGGCAAAGTTACAGAAGGCAAAGGAATTGAAAGAAAAAGAGGACGTCGTGCTGCAAAGAGAGGTAGTATTCAAGGCCAAATTGGGGCCTTGGATAAATGAGGCTTATGTGCTCACTGCCACCATTGAGTAAAAGTTGACTAACTTTTAGAAAACATAGTAGAAGATCCAAGCAGATAGCAGAGGACCAGCAACGAAGCAGTTGGTAGAGCAGGTTAAGAAAGTAGTGATGCAGTGTACTACTAAAGTTATAGTGGTGCAAGTGGAGTTGGGAGGTGTTCACGGTAAGATCTCCAAACCAGCAGAGTGACTCGGGGGCAAGTCACCATATTTTTGTTGTGGGCCTATTGGGACAGGGTCCCTTAGGGTTGATTTTGGGGTTAAAAGCCCAAGTTTTTGGGCAGAAAGCCCAATTTTTGTATGTAAAGTGTAAAGTCTCCGCAATTTGCTGTTGTGGAGTGCATAGATGTAAAGTGTCAAAAAGGGTTTTCTCCCTTCTTTTATGTAAGTTGTGTCGACTTTAGAAGATGCACCCATGGTCCGCGGATCATGGGATTGCATAAAAAGGAGAGTCTTAGAAGAGTCTAAGGCAATAGTGCAGTAGTTGAAATTGGATGATGAATGTAATGGTTCATTAGTGAAAGGAGCAAAGAGTCCTAGAATAGAAGAAAGGCTCTGCAGTTGTGTGCGTAGAGGCCTAGGGTAGAAGTCTGCAGCTGAGTGCATGGACCCTTGCAGCTGAGTGTGCAAGGTAGTTAGAGTCTATAAGAAGATTTGAAGTACTAATAAAAAAGATTACTCTGGAAATATCTGTGTTTGATCTATTTACTTCTATTATGAATAAATGTGGCTATGTTATGCTAAATAATGGTTTCATGATTTAATGTTGTATTGATGTGCAAATATATATGTTTTACATTGTTATCTTAACACAAGTAATAATATATGTTTACACGAAGAACATATTAATGCATATTGAGGTTATTATATACTTAAGCTAATATGGGTAAATACAGAAGTAAGAATAATTACAGAAGTGCGTAAGTGGTTGATTCTCCTGGTTAGGGTTCGCGAATGATAGTCGTAGACCTTCGCGAAGGTCTAGAAGCCGATTAAAGAGAAGTATATTGATAAGCCCTAAAAGGCCTATCGATCTACGCGAAAGCGCATTTAGGGCATAAAACGACATCATAACCATCTATGGGTGCGAAAATTTGGTTCCAACATCCCCCCATACTGCTTCGGGTGAGATTGCAGTCCACACTCCGCGGATTGATGCCAAAAGGGCCAGTAGTGTAGGGATTTGTTTGTCTCAATTAATGTTGAACCTGGGTCAGGGTCCACTAAGCCAACATATGGTGAAATAAAATAATTAGAGTGTGAGTTTTACATCTCTAGCATTGATCCACTATTTGCAGGCTTATACAGTACCCTCACAGAGTCACTTTACGAACACGAATGTTGCTTCGCTATCAGTAAGCCTAGAAAGTACCTTGGCAAAGTCACTTGCTTCACCTCCATGCGCGGGAAGCCTTTATCTTCTTTCAACCTTTATTTATCTTTTCTTTTTAATAGGACTATGCATAAGCACTTATTTTTTATCAATGGGTAGAAGAGGGATCCCAACTTATTGAGAGAAGAAGAGGTTGTTCCTTTAGAGACAAGTTTTAGACCTCTAATGCTTTGATCGCTAAAACGTTTCCCCTTTTCTAACTCTACACAGATAGATAAGTAAAAACACGTTATTCATAATAGGACCGAGCATAGGAATGAGAATCCTAAATAGATGCGGGATTCATGATTTTCTTACAAGGTGATGTAAACCAAAATAAAGAAGAGGGTGGTAGATAAGCCAAGGGTTGTGTGTTACTACAACTTTCCATTCAAAAAATATTAGCCACATCATCTCAAGGCTCAAAACCAACTTTATTTAGAGACAAAGAAAACCAAAAGAATAAAATTGAAATATAAAAGATGAAAATACAGAATAAGAATGCAATGCATCTAACTACATGCAACCTATCCTAACCTAACCTAAACAAGAGGGTGTTGGGTCATGTAAAGTGAAACTTCCAATGCAGTCGATGAAGTTTCTCCGGACCATAGGATATGCTCGTGAAGGATCAAAACAAAAAGAAGTGTAATGAACAAATGAAATCGTGCAAACATCTACACTGACTTACGGAAACAAGAAGTGCAACCAAAATGGTGGATTTCACTAAACTATTCGACCACACAATAGATTTTACAACAACAGAAACTACCCAATCCCTGACCATACAATATTTTATGAAAAGCCTATAGTTGCAAGCCACGAGATAAGGGTGTAGACTGAAAATATACTTCTGGTGAGTCTCCAATGGGATCATGGAAACAACCTTTAGGGAAAGATAAATAGGAAAGATTGAACAAGGACATATTTGTATCATAAGAAATATTATCACGTTTTCCATAATCCAAGCTATCATGCACATGAGATTCTTTGACAAATGATGAAAATGATTCATTAAGAGCCTTCTTTGTTTCTACATTATAGATCGAATACCTTCTTGAAATGGGATGTGGCATTGGAAGATCAATAGTCAACATAAATCTCCTCCCCTAGGGCTTGAATAATTTTGTGTGAATAAAATAAGCATCCCTTAGGAGAGAGTCAAAATCCCATATGATAAAACAAATGATGAAATTATGCAAAAGGATCATAAAATGACCAGACTCACAAATATCATCATGATGATGGGAACCTGACATAACCATCAACGTAGGATGAAGTTTCCTACTCACTTGACTTATCTTTAAATTTTTACAATATTGACAATCAATCTAGGAAAACATAGTCATTTTCTTATCAAAACAATAATTGTTATTTAAATCATGATATTCAACAAAAGATAAATTTTCCAGATTATTGCAAAAATATTCAATGATAAGAATTTCATTTTCTTGATCAAACGAAGATATACTTGAAATAAAATGGTCAATAATTGTCTCATACTCCATTTGAAATTGTTGCAAATCCAAATATTGATGTAAGAACAAAGGTTCATCCATATTACTTGAACAATCATCATCGTATAATTCAGAGAGAAGAAAATCAATAGGGTCATAATCATCAAAGGATTCAATTTGATTAACGGTGAAAGGGTTGGATGGACAAATATCAAGATTGGAATATGGTTGATTGATAAAATTAGATGAATCACCATCGTGGAAAAGATGTGAGAGAAAAATAGTTCTTCATATGCTAATTTTTATTTTTATTTAATGATTGATTAAGGTTCGAAATGCAGAACATCAAAAGGAGGAGGAGATGGAACAAAATGCATGTTTGGTTCTTTATAGGGATGCTAAAATTATTTTGGATTGGGAGGATATGACTAATCAAATTCAAAATAGTTCCTTGAAATCTAGACTAAGAAACGAAATTTCTCATCGAGGAACTGCCAATCCACGTCCTTTTCTGGGACCTCATAGAAAATATGAAGGAATCAATCAACAAAATGTTCAAGGGATTCATTCAACCCATTTTGAGTTAACCGATTTCTTTAAGGACATATTGATATTTTTACTTGTCAAAGATGCGACGAAGGTCATTAACCAAATGCTTGAAAGATCTGATAGAAGCAGTGGGTAGAGAGTAGCACCATTGTTTTGCATGACCATCCAATATAAAGGTAAACAACCGTGCATAGATTTATTCTGAATAAACATCATTGAAGAAGCAAAATTGGACAAACTCAACAATGCAATCAAGGACGATTGTTGTACCCTCGCCATCAAATTTAAATCGTGAGAATCTATGAAGAAATTCCATGGGGATTGAAATATTGAAAACTTTGGTAAAACACCTCAGCATTATGATTTGTGAAGAAGCCATTAAAGGTAAGATATTCAAATAGGCTCCAAATGCTTAGCTTGTCATCTGCCATCCTTCTAGCACCAAAACTGTTGATGGTGCTAGATGTCAAGAACATTGTAAGGGGATATCCCTGATGTGAAGTCCCAATTAGGCCTCAAACCATTTGGTATAGGAGTCCCATCTAGTCATACGATCTGACCACTATTGGAATAATTTAAAGGTATTCCTTATGTACCAAACAACACAAGAGAACACACACTACTTTGGGGGCGACAAGTATGTGAGTTTTGTGATATAGCCAATCTAAGGCATATGAGGGAGCCTTCCATGGTTGGTGATGAGGCTCATCAATAGGTATATCATAAGGGTCATAATGCCATCCTCCATCTTTAAAACTATCTCTTTCTCACAATTATTTACATTTTTTGTTATACTATGCTTAGTGAGAGAGGTAAAATATGTTTTGCTATCTCATGTGGCATAATATGGTTTAAATGCAGGAAATGGAGCAATTTTGAGATATTTTCAATGCAAAAGCTCAAAGTAGACAGCGGGGAGATATTCTAGGAGGTTTTCCACCTCCTTAACTCCCTCAATAATACAAAATCACCATTATCTCTCTCATCAGCTCGAGATCATTGGAAACCAAGAAAGACGAGGTCATTGGTAGCTAAGCAAGTGTAGTTCAAGGAGATCTAGATGCACCCTTGCCAAGTTTTGGGAGAAAAACATCCCTATTTTCTAGGGAATCATTGGTAGTTACTCTCTTGTAGAAATTAACATGCCAAAGAGCTCATTAGGATTTGAACTATGTTTTCAGCTAAGAGGCTATTGAGCTCAAGAACTTGATACTGTTATTTTTGACTTGTTATGTGATGTATTTGACATTGATGTAATGATAATGAGAAGTTTCTTATTGGTCCATCACTGAGTTAGTTTTAGAGGGCTAAGGATTTTGGTTTTGGGCCCAACCCCAGTGACTTAGGCCCCTCTTATGTATTGGTATTTCTTTTTATCTTAGAATGTTTGTTATTTTTCTGCATTTTATTAGAATATATTCCCCAAAAATCCTTTGACTGATGCCTCTATCTCATCTCTCTCATGGGAGCGTGAATAGAGAAATCTACAATCACAACCCAAAAATGCTATGTTTTTTATTTCTTGGAAGAAGGTCTATATTAGCTATCTTGTTTTTCATATGTTTGTTATAGCTTAGAAGTTGATTCATTGCCTAGATCAAAGTTTTTAGCATAAATTAGATAGTGTTTAGATTCAATTCATCTTTTACACCATTGATTATGTTATTTTGTAAATGATAAGATAGGATGTGCATGTGATGTTGCAGGACTATTGGATCTACAGGCAAGGGGCATTTTACCATCTCCATCTAGGAATTCTTCACCCTCTTTGATGAATCCCAAATGTTGTTCTTGAGCTTCTACTTTTAGGTTGTTGTGAGCATCCCTCTTAGTCCAAAACAGACCTTCTTGAGGTGTTGAGATTGGATAGGGGTGTTGACCACCTTTCATCCATATACCACAACCTCCATCCACCTTTCCATCCCTTTATCTCATCGTTCCTACCTTCCAAACCCTCTCGGCAGCCTTCCTGTAGCATTACAAGCCTTCTTGTATCAATACAGGGTTCCTGTAGCAGCTTCCTGTAGCATGCTTGTAGCAGCCTATTTTACCCCCTATTTTGATCTATGATGAAAGTTTGACTTAGTTTAGGATTAGGTTGACCCCCAGCTTGGACTCCATTATCAAAGGCAACACCTAGGCCATTCCAACCATCATTTTTCCTTCACTGCAAGATAGAATAGCATTAGCTTCTTTATCACAAATTTAGCAAAAGTATAACATTAATTTATATGCAAGTGTGGATTAGATAGATGATGCATGAAATCTTAAGTTATGAATTGGTAGGATAATCTCCTGTTTACAAGTGAATTTGATATCTTGATGGTTGATTGCAAAACAATGTAGTTTGCTTTCTGCATGTAGTATAGTTCTTGTGTTCTTTCATGAATTGATTTAGTAGAATTTTTAATTTGGTAGCATCTACAAGTTAGGGTTTGAAAAGAGTTTACCTTTGACATTAGATCTATCTTCTGAATTTCACTTTTAGTAATTAATCTCCTCCTAATTCAATAGAAAAATTGCCTTGGATCACTATTGATCAAATGTTTTAGTTAAGGGTGGCATGAGTAGAATTCCATATATTGTGTATACAACATTATCACCTCAAAGTTTGTACAAACCCCAGGTTGATAAATAGAGTTGAGGAGCCCTTGGGAGTTCCAACACACTTGGTGCAATACTGGGGCTCACCACTTTTTGGCATCATTGTTGGGGAGGTGTCTAGGTATATGTTATTTCTTATTAACCATTACTTTCTGTTTTGCATTCAGTTTTGAAAAAATCACATAAAAGAAGAAAAAAATTATTTCATTATTCATAGGAATAGAGATACTCAAGGAAAATTCTTACCAAACACCCCCACACCCCCACACCCCCACACCCTCAAACAGTCAATCTTCACTCTTCTTTGGTGACTGTTAGCTTCCCTCTCTAACTATAGGGGAGTTAGAAGACCCTTTAGGTGAAAAATGTGAGATATTTGAAGAACCTATTGGGAAAGAATAAGAACCCATTTCACCTACCGAAACCATGGATGAAAATAGGAATGATGAGGTTTTCCCTATCAAAGAGAATAATGGAGAGACTAGAATGAAGAATATAAGCCCTACTTCCCTTCCTCACTTCCATGGCTTAACCTATGAGGATCCTGATACTTTCATGTTTGAATTTTTTGTTGTCTGTAGGACCTATGACTATGCCTCTGATGGCCAGATTCTAAAGTTATTCCCATTTACCCATAAGGATGCAACCTTGCACTGGTTTAAGGGTCTTCGTGGGGATAACATCACTACCTGGGCTCAAATGCAACAAGCCTTTAACAACAAGTACATGGACTATTGTAGGATCAAAGAAACCAAAGAATAAATCTTTAGAATGACTCTTGGACCTTACGAATCCCTAGAGGACTATGAGGAGATATTTTAGATCATGAATCACTCAAGTTAGTTCTTCTCCAAGGGACTAGGGAATACATGCTAGAAAACCTCAACACACTATCTGGCAGAGACATTTATCAGTTATCCTATGAAGACATCAAAATAGTGTTCAAAATCTACTCTAGTGCTACTAGGAAGAAGGGTAGAGCTAGTTAAGCTTTGGTCAGTTCCTCTCCTTCCACGACGTCCATCAAGAATGAAATTGGAAAAATGTTGTAGGACTTTAAAAGTGAAATGTTGCATACCTTTTCTTTGCAAATGGATACCATGTAGATCATGAGGAGACAAGAGGAAGAAAAGAGGGCCTTAGTTATTTTCTGCCCTAAATGCACTAGAAGGCACCACATAAATGAATGCCCATTAAATGTTATAGAGGTCTACTCAATCTGTGATGAAAACCATGCCACAAATAAATTTCCTTCTTTTCATGGGTTAAAAGCTATATACCAAGGAGAATAAGGTGGGGTTGTGAAAACTTGTTTTATAAATCAAAGGAGGCCTGAAGGACCTCGACCATACCATCAGGGCATGCAAGGTGATTCTTAGTCTTATTACCATCCCAACTAGAATGCACCCTTTCCACCCTGGTACTCTTCCACTCATCCATCATGGTCCATGCCTCCTTCTTGGCCTTATGCTCATCAATAACCTCCCCAACTTGTCAATCAACCCTTTCAGCCATATGTTTCTCAACCTCCTCAATGGAATAACCCATCAAAAGGGTGGAGGACTAAACTCAACCAACCTCCTACTTTACTGCCTCCACCTCCATCTCAACCACATCTTACTCATCCTTCTCCACCTAAGCAACCTCATATGTCTGCTCAACCGAATCTGAACCCGAATAAGAAGAAAGCACAACAGGTCTACAGTGGAGAGACATCTTACCCTGCATATGCTGTGGATATTCAATAAATCAACCTCGGGTCAGGAAAAGTGCTTCTAGATAACCAACCTCCATATCCAACTAAAGATCTTGAAGAGGAAAAAGAATAGAGTAGCCCTCAAGTAAATCCACCTCCTTTTCCTGAGATATTGATCCATCCTAACCAGCACGCCCTAGAAGAGACTAAAGTTCTAGGAGAATTGAAGAATTTGTGTGTTAAAATACGCCTCCTCCAAGCTATTAAGGATGCTCCCATCTACAACAAGATTATCAAAGATAAATGTTTCAAACACCCTAGGAGGAGAAAAGGTGACACCCCCACCATCAATGTTATTGGTCATTTATCTAATTTGATGTTGAGGAGAGTGATTTTTCCAAAATATCTAGACCTTGGAAGTCTAGTAGTAGATGTGCACATTGATGGCATCATTGTCTCTCATACCCTGATTGATCTTGAGACTACCATAAATGTGATGACTAAAGAAACCATGCTAAAACTAAACCTCCAAGGATCCTTGAGAAAGACCATACAATGCTGCAATTTGAAAATAGATCCACAGTGGCTCCTGAGGGACTTGTTGAGGATGTAATAGTATCTATTAATTCATGAGAGTATCCTACTGACGTATTGGTTCTCCAAACCAATAAAAAATTCAATGGTTATCCTCTCATCTCGGGAAGGCCATGGTTAGCCACTACTGATGCTTACATTAGTTGCAGGGATGGGAACATGTCCATTAAGAATGGGAATTTTTATAAACAATTGGTATAGTACCCTCCTTCTCATCCATCCATTGAGCACGACTTACCCCTATGGTTAGAATAGGAGGAGTAAGATGAAGTGTATCATACAACATCCCATCCAATATGTACCCTAGATTTTGTTATAGGAGGGGGGAAACCTGATGAAGATGACATCATTGACCAAATCCTCTAGAACCAACCCCTCAATACCATGCCTCTTCTTGAGCTTTTAAAGGAATCAAAAAGTAATACTTGGACTGAATTATGCTTAGTTGACCCAAGACCTTCCCATGTCAAATTTGTAGAAATTGGCCCATCTATAACCTTAAAAATTAACCCCTCTCTATCAGTCAACCAAGAAGAGAAGTTGTGCAAGATGATGAGAGAGAACTTAGATGATTTTTTTTGGAACTATAAATAAATGAAGCAGGTGCATCCTTCGGTTTGTACTCATCACATATGCACCAAGGAGGGATGCAAACCTATGCACCAACCTTAGAGGAGAATAAACCCATCCCTCAAGGACATAGAAAAGTTTAAACTTGCTTTGCCTAAAGATGATTAAGGGATGGTTGATGATCAGTTTCCAGATGAGCACTTAGTTTTTATCTCAATGCTCTCTCCATGGTTTGTTGACATAGCCAACTACCTAATGGCTGAAAAAATTCCCCCAAATCTGTCATCTGGGGAGAAGAGCAAAATTTTAAGGAAAAGGGCCCCTTTCACTTGGATTGGGGGAAATATCTTGAAGTTGGGACTAGATCAGATGTTAAGGAGATGTGTCATGGAAGAGGAAGCCTTTGACATCCTCCCAGCCTACCATTATGGGCCCTGTGTAGGTCATTTTGCTACCAAGAGAACAAGTTTCAAAGCTCTACAATCTGGCTATTATTGGCCCACTCTCCACCAAGATGCAAGAAGGTATACTAGAATGTGTGATCAATGCCAAAGGATGGGGAAACCCACAACAAAGGATAAAATTCCCCTACAACCCCAGCTAACCTTGGATCCATTTGACAAGTGGGGCATGGATTTCATTGGACCAATTGATCCACCATCAAGGAAGAAAAAGTAAATCATTGTGTGCACTAATTACTTGAAAAAGAGGGCTAAGACAAAGGCTCTCAAGGTAGCAATAAAGAAGAAAGTGGTTTAATTATTAAGGGAAACTGTCTTTTACAAATTTCGGTACCCCAGAGGGTAGTCACCGATCAGGGAGCTCAATTCACATCACATTTGATCAAGAATATTTTAAGGCAACATCATATCAAACATATAACATCTACTTCATATCACCCTTAAGAAATTGGACAATTAGAGGTTACAAATATGGAATTGGAAATCATCCTCGCCAAGGTTGTGAGCAACAACAAGAGGGATTGGGAAGATAGATTAGTGGAGGCCACTTGGGCATATAACACAACTTGGAATAGAATTATTGGTTTCATTCCATATGATTTGGCTTATGGAAATAAATCTCTTCTTTCTATTGATTTTGAGTATAATACTTTGAGAATGACATCCCAATTGGACTTAGATGTCACCAAAGCATAACAAGAGAGCCTTCTCTAGTTGAATGGCTTCGATGAGTTCAGAGTGTAGGCCCTCAAACACACTAAAGTTATATAATTTCAAAGGAAGGTCTAGCATGATAGACATATCAAGGACGAAGTTTTTCAAGAAGGGGATTGGGCATTATTATATGACTCTAGGTTAAAGGATTTTAAAGGAAAAGTGGTGACAAGATGGTTAGGCCCATACCTAATAGAGAAATGTCATGACAATGGACTTTTTCAAATCAGGACCACATATGAGGAAGGGATCCCCTTGCTTGTAAATGGATATAGGTTGAAAGTATACAGAAAACCTATGTCTAAGGAAGAATTCATCAACACAATTAGCAGAGAGTTTAATGTGATTGGAAGTATCATAGCTTCTAGTCCACAACATTTCTAGATACTTTTTTTGGAAAAAAAGAAAAAATAAAAGGCTTGGATGAAAACATTTATGAGGCATGTAAGGCCAACTCTTGAGTTGAAAACCTCTCTGAGGCAGCCTAGGAATAAAAAAAAAAAGAGAAGAAAAATAATAAGAACCCTGGGGAAAACCTCTCTTGAGCACCTAGAGTAGGCATATGTTAAAGCTCCTGTGAGGCAACCCATGTATCTTATATATATATATATATATATATATATATATTATATATATATAATAAATATATATATATATAAATATAGTATATTATATATATAAGGGAAAATAAAACAAAGAAAAAAGCACTAGAAATGGATCTACAACATGTTTGTTAATTTTTCGTCATTTTGCAGGATTGAAGGCGGTGATAGATTCCATAGCTACAGGGCCAGCATCCTCAATATTATTTTCACTCCTACCTCCATCCACTTCATATCCACCATCCAAACTCATTTTATCACCCCTCTCCATCATCCTGTTAGCTCAAAATTCAATTTTCACCCCCTCTCTGGATTGCTATAGGAAGGACTTGTAATTGCTACAGGAAGGTCATGTAGTGCTACAGGAGGGCTCTGAAGGGCTACAGGAGGGCTCCGGAGGGCTCCGGAGGGCTATAGGAGGGATATATGAATGAAAGGACCACCCAAAATGGCATTTCAAAGCATGAATAAGGTTCCCCCACCATGGTACACCATTCACCCATCACTCATCCATCCCAATTCATAAAAAAAAAAAGCAACAACAACAAAAAAATCACTAATATCCTTACACTTTGTCTTACCCCTGTTAAAAATTTCTTCAGAAACACATAAATCACATCCTCTCCATATCCATAAATCTACGCAACTCCCTTAGAGTCCTGAAATCACCATCCATACCTTTTACATCCTCTCTCATCACCCCCATGCAGCTTGAAGAACCTAGAAGGAAAGAAAGGGACTGTTATAGGAAGAGAACCTCCTCCTATAGCAGCCTATGAACACATCAAAAAATAAAGAATATTGTTTTTTCCTCATCAGTGGGGGGGTGATAAAAACTTATGAGGAACTCTACAGTAGTCCTATCACTCCCAGCAAGAATATCCACCAGCAATAGTAGCTTGGACATCAACAAGGCCCCAACACACAGAACAACAAGAGCAATCAAATATCATGAGGAGCAAATAAGATATACATAGGAAAGAAAAAACACATCATGTCAACTCCCTTGATGGAAATAATAAGTTCCAGCTCTAGCATGCACATCCCTGCATCAGTTTGATCATGAGGTGGGAACATGTATGACAAACTCTCATCTCCTCCCTATGTGTAAATGACAAAAAATGGGTAAATGTCGAGAGGAGGTGTTATAATCAACTGGAGGTGGCTAGTTGACTTGGCTACCCTCGGCTAGTAAACAAAAAGTCATGGTAAGCACTCATGCAATGTGGAGATGTCACATTAGTTGAGTTAAGATCACAGATAATGGGTGGTGATTACAAGGAATGATGGAATAATTACTCTGAGTGGGGACAATGGTCCGAAAGAGGAAACCTCTTGTGACTGCCAAGTCATCACAACACTCCAAGCCTAAGCCAAAAATGACATATTATGTATCGGGGCTCAAATTATTTTGCATTAACATTCATTTCAAAAACAATTAACGAAAAGATGATCTTGGGGTTCCATCGAGAATTTCACAACCATGTTATGTCATTTCTACAAGAGGGAGCTACAGGCAAGCCTGCAACTCCTGCAGGAAGGGTGAAAGACTGCAACATGAAGAGTAAAAAGGTGAAGAAATGCTACAAAGGGTCGAATAGGTCTCCAATGTATTATCTTTATCCCAGGCTAGGTGATAAAAAGTAAGTGCACCCTCTCCTTCATCCATCCATAAATTATATGCTGGTGGAATTTAAATTCTACGCGAAGTAGCAGTCAAATTGCGAAATTGAAAGATATTTTCAGGCTATAGATTAGAGGGAATGTAGGAAATTATCATCAACCAGATATTTCAACCCACTGTTGCCACTAAATTATACATCAAATCTATTAAAGGAAGTATCTCTCCTTCACTTATCTAAACACATAGAAAAGAGATGGGGAGAGGATTTTACATAAGGGAGCCCTCAAACACTAAAAGAATCCATCTCCACATTCCTGTGGTAGACATTTTTAGAAGACACCACTGTCTAGGATTCTTTGAAATGTTGAAGGGATATGATGATGGCATTGCATTTTAATACACTAAAATAATCTATCTCCACCCTCCTATGGTAGACATTTTTATAAGTCACTAGTGGCTAGGATTCTTTGAACTGTTAAGGGATATGATGATGACATTGAATTTGCATTTTCCATGCCCTTGAACTCACAAACATAATACAGTGCCACCATTGTGGTGAGTGGATTAGCTATTTCACTCAACCCTGAGCTAATTAGTAGAGTGACAGCCTGTTTTGTCACTCAATAAACCCCCCATTATGATTAGATAAATTAACTTAGCTAATAATGGGGACCCTTTTAAATTTTTAATTTAGAATCTTTTAGCAATTAAATAAAACAAAATATTCCAAAAAAAAAATATGATAGTTGAGATTTCTTAATTCTATTGGCTTGAAATGACTTAAACAAAAAGTTGTCAATACTATTCACATATCGCATATCACTAATCTCATAAACAAATTAAAGCACCCTATCAAGGAAAAATGTGATGCAACTTGCCTGGATTAAATGAACAAATGAAAAGACTTATATAACTTTAAAAAAGGAAAAAACACTCCACGCATGAAAATTCCAGAGCCAGCCCCACCAACAAGTCGTGTCATCATCACATCCCGCTATTGCAAGAGTAATATTAGCATCTACTTTTGCTAAACAATTTTGAATTTCCGATAAGGCCCTTCTCTGATATCACAAAAGCTCCATCGCAATTTTGACACCACATCACAAAACTTAGATCAAGTCTTCCCTTAATAACCTTCAATGTGATAGACTCCAATATATTCCTTTCCATCATTGTGTTTCGACAAAGGTAAATCTCGCAGTTTGAAAGTTATGCATGACAAAGAAACTTATGACGCAAAAAATCCAACGAAGCACTAACTTGTAAAAAAGATCACGTGAACACACGTTTTTCATTTATGATTAGTTGTAACGATATATATGATTTTCAAAGTTGGAAATGATTTTATCGTTATCATTTATTTCGAGGTTTTGCATTAATAGTCTATTTGATACCATTTGGTCATTTTTTTGTCATAATTTTGAATTTTATGTGTTTATTCTTCATTCTCTACATTCTCTCTTCTATAGGATAGTCTCGATATGTAGAACTTGGGCAAAATGTCGAAAGCTACTAGGAAGAACAAAAATCTTGCGGTGAAACCATAGTCGGCTCCACCTACCCCAGAGGTGACCGAGATGCCCCCATTATTCTCCGATACCACATGCACTGCAAATTTCGGAAGTTCTTCTTGGGAAACCATGTACATACTGATTGAAGAAGAAGAACTCAGAGTGGTAACAAGGCAAGCTATGATTGATCATTCTTCATCACCTTCTGAAACTACTTTGGAACATGTTGCTAATTCCCACCTCCATTGAATTGTTTCTCAACCCAAGATTATACCCTACATTGATATGGTCAAATTGGTTATCGACAACCTGAACATCTCAGAAAGGACCTTCCTGACCTCAAAGCAGATATTAATTGGGACATTCATAGCCGAGGACTTGAGAAAGATGTATCATTTTCCATATCCATAAAAGATATATGATAATAAATTCCTTCAGAAGTTTGCAGAGGAGAACAAAGTTGAATCAGAGTCAATAAGGTAGTGGAGACGGTATCTGAACAAACATAAGCATGGAGACACAGGTATATATTCTATAGATTCCCTTGCTACTCATCATTCTTAGTTAGCTTCTATGATGTGTAGGTTGTTTGGATATACCAACACACAAAAATTTACAGTTGATGGGCCCCCCTGATGGATGTTGTGTTGGATGCCTATATTATGGATTGGGCCACTACTTTATACAACAATTTATCTTCCCAAATCCTAGCCTATAGAAGCAAGCACAATATTTCCACTAAGACTGTGCCGCATTTCTATATCAGTGCATACATTATGGATGCAAATTGTTTTTCCTTTGATTTTCCATCCATGGGATGGAAATGGACCCTAGAAGACCCTATCCCTATCCACATCTATTATAATATCCTCTGGGAGTCTAATATCCAACCCTATTTTTACAAAATCTATCATGGAGTAATGTTGCCTTTTTACCTAGATGTCTTTAATGAAAGACCCCCTATATTATCCAGAGAAGCTAGTGATGATTTTACAGACATAGGTAAATGGTTTGGAGAGGAACCCTTCACTTATGTTATGGTTTTGGAAGTCTGGCTAGTCCACATGTTATCCCCCTTTATTTTCCTGTAAATCTTTTAGCTTTTGTGGTCGCCTATCAAATTATGGGCAATGGCCTAACTAAATCCCTCAAAGAAGCCAAGAAGTTTGTTTGGCCATCATTCCCTATTCACTGTGGAGTATACACTTTAGAAAATTTCAAACACGTGGTGCTTGAAATTGAAATGATACAGTGCTTAAACTTTCCCACTGTTCCAGCCAGACAATATGACCCAAATAAAATAGCTCAAAATCTTACCACTCAGGTCAAAGTCAAACAATTCCAACATGAAAATTATAATTTTGATGACTTATTTGAATCGGCCCAAGACTATATACAGGTGGAGAAGTTAGTGGAGATTCGCTTGAACCTAGAGGAATTAAATAAATTCATAGAATACATAAGCAAAAGGTTGGAAAACCTCCCTCTTGATACATTGAAGATTTCTCAACCAGTTTTGAAAGTAGATCAAGTTTCAGCCCAATTTTCAAAGGATAGTAATATCGAATTGGGAAACAAGGAAATCACATCATCAACATAGAAAACTGATGAATTGATGTCTACCAATGATTTAGATAAATTATGGGAAAATTTTGATCAAATTATCAATACAGGATCACAGGAAGCACATATTTCAACTCTAAAAGAAACACTTAATACTCTTGAAATCACTAAGAATAACCCACTCACTATTAATTCTTTTGATAATGCTATCAATACTAATGATTTGGAAATCATCTTGGTTCACCCTACTTCTAAAGTTACTGTCAAATTTTAAGAAATACCTCCTCTCGATGTATTTTACAGTGTGAAACATAGGGTTGTTATGAGTATGCAAAGAAAGAGAAAAAGAGTAGAGCAATCCAATGAACTATTTCTTGGAGATATAACACTAGATGTTGTATGGAAAGATCCACAAACAAACCCTTCTGATGAACTAACCAAGCTATCGTAATGTTAATCTAATTCGAAAATGCCTAGCTAATGCATTTCCCGGCGTCAAAACATTGATGAAATATGGGCAAGAATGGTCCAAGACAAAGGAAGATAACATTAAAAAGTTATCAAAGTTAAATCTTGAACATTATTGGTGGTACTTGGTAAAGCCACATAGCGAGTGGTTGATGTTATGCTCCATAGCCAATACCACTTCACATATTCTCCCAACGCTCTTTGATGTTGTGTACATGGGACAAATGTGCATAAGGCCAGCTCAACCTCCTAAATTGAAGCCTATGTTGGATATATAGGAATTAGGGCAGCAAATGGGAAACCAGCCTTCCCATTCTTGACCTTATTGTCAAAACAATATCTATTTTTGAATTTTAAGTTTTATTTTAGGATGGTTTGTTTAAACTTCCCTAGAATTTATTGTATTTTCTATTTTTATAGTTTAGTTCTCAGCTATGAATACCCTTTCATGTCAGTCTAGAACGGGTTTTGAATTTTCGTAAAGAAGGTTTTAGAAAGTTGCACTACTATACTTTTTAAGCATCTTAATAGAAAATTTGAACTAAGACTATTTTCTCATGAGCGAAGCACTGACATATCAGATACTTTTATATTTATGTTATTGTTGTGTCTATGTTTGATGACTAGTCATTTTAGAAATGTTTTGTTATATATCATCTTTAAATGCAGTTAAACACTTATTCACTATTGAAAGGTCAAAATTGTCATCTTTAAACGTATGAGCGAAACAACGAGATCTTTTATGCAATATGTTTTAACAACTAATTTGATTAACTATTTATTCAAATTAGTAATATTACTTGTATTTACTTCTTGAAGTGTTGGATGATCTATATTATCTTGCATAGAGGGAAATATTTAAATCTCATATATAAAGACATGTCAAGTCCTAGGATATATATATGTGTGTGTGTGTATTTAAATTTCTTTCATTTCTATTCATCATATCCATTTCACTGTCTTTATACTTCACATTCAACTATATACTTTTAAAGGAAATTGGTCCCATTATCCCCAGTCAAAGCCACTATTCCAAATGGAAAAGGAACGGTTTTCAAGTTCTTGACCAAGTGGTTATTTCCAATGTTGAGGCAGCGACATTTCGAGCCTTCAACATTTTTGGCATGAGAAGGATGGCCTCGACTATGAATGACAACAAGGTTTGATCTCAAATCAAAATTCCATCGAAAGAGTCATTATCCCTAATATCCCCCCAAACTTCCAAATCTCATTCCAAATATCCTACTCCTAGACCGGAAGTTGTAAAAACAACCACAAAATATACTACCACACACCCTAAGTCATCTAATCAACCTTCTTCTCAGGAGTTACCTAAAGTTTAGACCTTAATTCAGAAATTAGAAGGAATTTCTATTTTAGAAGAAAGGCCACAACCATATGAGTTATCTGAAGGTAGTATATCTTCATCTTTTTGAACTTCTCATATTTTGACTCGATCCCAAAGTGAGAAACTTGGGGTTACTCCATTTGAGTTTCCCTTACCTTCCCACTAAAGAAAGACTAAAAATTTGAATCACAATCATCTACTAATGAACTTTTATCTTCTTCTCCACCACAAACACCTTCATTTCATCCTTCATTGTCATCTTCCTCTCATCTGATCAATCCTTCCACTCATACCCCTCATTTTTAATCAAACAGTGCTAGTTCAACCAGCACGAGCACAAGGGCTACTTCTTCTTCCACATAGTCAGCCTCTTCTACTATTACAACTTCTTCTACCCAAATTCCCATAATGACAAACAAACCATGGACTAATCCTGGAGCTGTTCAAATGGCACCATCTCTCCATTCTCTACCTAGGAATCATGAAAAATGGTTGCCTAAATTTAACCTTGATGATGGACTCCCTATTGAAGAACATCTCCATAATTTCATGCTAGCAGATAATCTTAATGGAGTGGTTGAAGAAGATTGTGTAGTTATATTATTTCCCTATACCTTTGAAGGATTTGTAGGTTCATGGTTATTTTTATTACTACTGGGATCTATCAATAACTGGGATACATTTGAAGAACAATTCTTGACTAAATTTGGTGATGATCGCACAACTGCCACTCTAATTAATGATCTCTCCAATCTTAAAGAAAATCCAAATGAAAAAAATCAAGGATTTAAATTCTAGATTTAATAAATTATTAAACAAAAATCTAGATACTTCTAAACCTAGTTTTGATTTACAAATCGAATGGTATATTTCTTCTCTTCCTTCCAATATTGCAATTTTTGTAGACAGGGCTAATAAAGCCACTTTAGTGGAAAACATGAAAGAAGCCCTATCTGTGGAAAAAATGATACTAGCATTGGAAAAGAAAATTGCTCAAGAAGAAAGAAAGACTAAAAAGGTTACCTTCAAAGAAAAATAAAAGAAGAAAACTCCCAAAGATCCTTTTGATCTAGAAGGATTACAAAAGGTCCTTAAATTCATGTTGAATGAAATGGTAGAAATAAAAAAAAAGGTAGTTGAGTCTTCTAAAAAACCTTTCAGACCTTTTAGAAAGCCCAGACATCAAACCCCGAGCCTCCTATTTTCATATCAAATGTTGAATATGATCAAGATGAGGATGAAGAAGAAGCAGCATTATCCATCGATGATTCCCAAGAAGAAGAATCAGTTGAAGTTCATGGATTATGGGATTTTGTTCTTCCCACTTCAAATAATGAAGAAGAACATGAAGCTTTTCTAGTTAGCACATGGAGTAAGGGTCCTCCAACTTCCTCACAGTCAATCCAAAAGCATAAATATTCTACTCCTACTACCAAGGACAAAGGTACAACCAAAAAATCCCCTTCTACATCTTATGATTTAATTCCATCTTCTTCAAATTCGCCATCTACATCTAAAACTATGGTTGTTTCTGACACCATAGAATATAATATAGTAGAGGATACGAAGAAGGTCAAGGCTAATATTTCATTATATGAAGTAAATAAACTAAAACGACAATATGATTTTTTACTTAAAGAATTGAATGTAGTCCATGTATCCCCTCTGGCTACTGCTTTCACTTCTAAAGATTCTAAAGGAAAAATAAAACCTCTCAATTATCCTTCAGACAAGATTGATCCCACCGATGTTATCTTAATTGTAGATAGGTAAAACTCTCATACTCCTCCTTTCCTTCTAAATTTTGAGATCCTTAATAAAAATGTGCACAATTTCTTAGTAGATTATGGGGCATCTTCAAATATAATGCCTTATTCAGTTTGTCTTAAACTGAATATTTCTTCCCAAAATTATGTTGCTCATATTGTTCAACTTGATAGAACCAAATTCAAAGTGTTATGGGAAATAAATTTTGTTCTCATAATACTTTCTTCCAATTCTAAAGTTTGTCAAATAATTGATGTACTTGTTCCTGATATTCCTCACTTTTACATTTAATTCTAAGCAGAGATTGGTCAAAGAACTTACATGGCTATTTCGATATAAGCTGGTCTCATATGTGGCTTCCTTATAATTGTAAGCCTAATGGAATTCGCATCGACCAAGAAAAGAACATGAAATATTTAGTAACTGACTTGGATGAGGAGAATGAACCAGTAGTCTTTACCAATAACATTCTTGGGATCTATTCTTCTAAGCCATTCTTGGGAAGTTTTAATGCACAAGAATATCCTTCCTTAACTGATTCTGTCACCTCTTAAATTGAATTTTTTTCATAGACAGACTCATTCAGATGGGTAAATATTATAGATAAACCAGTAGTTAAATCTTTGTTTAGGGCTTTATATTTTGATGGTTCTAGATCCAATGATGGTGCTACAGCAGGATGTATTTTAATAAATCCTAAAGGAGAAAAAAATGATAGCATGTATATTAGAGTTTGAATTCTCTAATAATATTGTTGAATATGAATCTCTGGTTCAGGGCTTGTATAAAGTGATAAATCTTAATGTCAAATACCTTCAAGTGTTTGGAGACTCTGAAATTTTTATTAAATAGGTGAGAAACACCATCCAATGTGTCTCAAGTCACTTGAAACATTATCAACCTCTCATTCAAACTCTCACTTCTCATTTTCTAGCATCCAATATTCCTCCTTTCCCAAGACTTCAAAATGCTAGTGTTGACCTGCTAGCTAATGTCGCATCCAAGATCATTCCACCTAAGGATTATAGTCTAGATAGATTTTCCATTGAATTGATTTTTCGCCCTTCAATTCCAGACAATGTTAATAATTGTGGTGTGTTCAATGATGATGAAGACATTTTAAGTTTCTTAACATTAGAAGGGTCATATAGTGATCAGATAATCGATGAAGATGAACATGATAGACAGATGAAGAAATCAATTGAGGAAAATTCTCTACCCAAGTTTGTGGTCAAGCTTAAAGATTTGTATGACTTGATGGATTGATTTAAAAAGGTTACTAATTGTAAACTACAAAGTTCAACTTTGAGGTTTGAGTTAGTAAAAAATGGATCTTATATTAAACCTCAAAACATTAATTTGGCCCTAAGACTTTAATCAGATGAGAGATTGACCTTTATTCATCTATTGAAGAAATACAAGAATGTTTTTGCTTGGAATTATGATGATTTGAGGACTTATGATACCTCCATCAATCAACATATTATCCCAATGATACCTAATGTTAAACATGTTCATCAAAAGCTAAGAAAGATTCATCTGAATTTAGAAAATCAAATAAAAAGCGAAAAACTCCTTAAAGCCAAAATCATTTTTCCAGTTACGAATTCTAAATGGGTTTTAAATATGGTATATGTCAAGAAGAAGAATGGTGATATCCACATTTGCATTGACTTTAGAAATTTAAATAAAGCATGTGAGAAAGACAATTTTCCACTTCCACCCATGAAACAAATCTTACAGTTAGTAGTTGGTTCTGAACTTATGTATTTCCTAGAAGGTTTCTCAGGGTATAACTACACCCTTGTTCATCTAGTTGACAGATTGAAAATTACTTTCAAAACTAAGTGGGGAACTTATACATACCAAAAAATTCCCTTCAGATTAATAAATGCAGGAGCAACCTTTCAATGAGTTATGGAAATTTCCTTGAGAGGAATGATAAATAAAATTGTTGTTGTTTACTTGGATGATATTACTACATATTCCAAGAAAAGGAACAATCATTATTATGATTTAAAACAAATGCCTGAAAGGTGCAAAAGGTATAGAATCTCCTTAAATCATAAGAAGTCATACTTCACTCTCAGTGAAGGAAAACTACTGGGATTTATTGTGTCTAAGGAAGGAATTTGCATAGATCCCCACAGAATCAAGGAAATTTTTGAGATCTGTTTGCCTCATAACAAAAAATCAATGCAATCTTTCCTAGGGAAGATTAATTTTGTTAAAATATTTTTTCTGGATTTTTCTCAAATTGTTTTACCTCTACAAGCTATGATCAAGAAAAATTCAGTTTTCAAATGGGGACATAATGAAAGAGAATCTTTCTAGTTAATCAAACAAGCTATTATTGATTCTCCCTCTTTAATAACTCCCAACTTTTCTGATTAGTTCATTTTGTATACTTTTTCTTCCGAGTTATCTTATGTTGCAGTTCTGACACAACTCAATGATAAAAAAAAATAGAGGCACCTATCTCCTTCTTCAGCTCTAACTTTCAAGGAGAAAAACTCAATTATTTCAAAAGTGGAGAAACAAGCCTTTGCAGTCTTAAAGTCCATAAAACATTTTAGACCTTTTGTTTTGAAATCTCATACTAAAGTAATTGTCCCATTCCTAGCAGTAAGACAATTTCTTGTTCAAAAAGAGTTAGGAGAAAAAAGAGCAAATTGGGTCACTGCTATGAAAGAATATGAGAATGAAGTTAAACCTGCTAAAATTGTTAGAGGTCAGGGATTTTGTAGACTAATTATTCGTGCTTCTAATATATCAGTTGATGAAGACTTAGGTAACATTGTTCATATGTCTGAGGTATGCCTTACTGATGCTGAATCTCAATACGTTGATCTCATTTTTTATTTAAAAAATGGCTATGCTCCACTTGAACTGAATTACAAGACTAAAAGGGCTTTAAGGCTGAAAACCAACCAATATGAACTCATTGAAAATGTGTTATTTAGAAAAAATATGATTCAATTTTGTTAAGATGCTTAGAAAAATCTGAAGCACGTAGGGTTTTGCAGGAATTACATGATGGATCAGTTGGTGGACACTTTAGAGGAGACAACACTGGTCATAAAATCCTGCATGTTGGATAGTACTAGCCAACTCTTTTTAAGGATACATATGCCTATGTGAGAAAGTGTAAAATTCTCCAAACTGCTGTGAGAAGACAGAGAAAACCAACCTTACCTCTTCAACCAGTCAACATTGAACAATGCTTTGAATAATGGGGATTGGATATAATTGGTGAGATTGTTCCTCATTCTTCTAAGAAACATAAGTTCATCCGTACTACTATAGATTATTTCACAAAGTGGGTAGAAGTGATACTGCTTAAGGTAGCCAACTCTAACAATATTACTGAATTAATTGATCAACATATTTTCACCAGGTTTAGTCTACTAATGCGCTTAATTTTTATAATGATTCTTACTTTTTAGGAAATAGCTGGCTGAGTTTGATTTAAAAAGAGGATTTAAACTTAAATACTCTGCTAATCACTATCCTCAAGGAAATGGTTTCGCAGGATCAACCCATAAAAACCTCATTAGGTTTATTAAATGAATTGTTGACCAAGCCAAAAGAATTGGCATAAATCCATGACTTTTGCTTTATGGGCTGACATAATAACTAAGAAGGCATCCATAGGTACTTCTCTTTTTAATCTAGTGTATGGGAAAGAGACTATCCTTCCTCCTAATCTAGTCCTCCCTTCATTATCCCTGGTACAATTTATCGAAGAGAAACCTTCTTCTTCTTAGTAATTAAGGCTATCACAAATACTTAAATTAGAAGAAGAAAGGGAAAAAACAAAACAAATACATGTCCACCATCAAAAGCAAGTAAAATCTTCCTTTGATGCAAAGCTCAGTTGATAAGAAAAAATTTCAAGTTGGAGACTTAGTCCTTAAGTGGGACAAGGCACATGAAGAAAAAGGAAAGCATACCAAATTTCAAAAATTATGACTTGGTCCATTTCAAATTGTTGAGCAATTAGGCCCATCAACTTTTATTCTGCAATATTTACAAGGAAAGAGGGATGCTCTTGATCTTAATTGTCCCTCAAAAAATTCTTTTCTTAGAAGAACATTTGTTCTGATGTAAATATGTAAATATTCATACGTACATACAGGTGTCTTTTAGTATAAATAATGTTAGGTAACACATAATTGGATTTTTATCATTATCTCTAATCATTTTATGATTTTTTACTTTCAAGTATAATTTTTTTAGGAAATAGTTACAAAATTGAGAATTGGGTAATTATTATAAAACTCTGAAATCTTTTATCCATAAAAGTTGTAGCCTCTTCTAACCTAAAAAACCTATAAAATCTTCGATCTTCTTATCAGTCAGGAAAGGTTTTCTTTAAAAAAAAGAAAAAGACTACTTCGGAGCTTTAATACCTTTAACTTCGATTGTCATCCAATACTCTTAAGGTGTGAATGTACCTCCCCATCCATTAATCATATTTTTTTAGAGTGTAATTCAAAAAATATAAGAAATTTAAACGATAATAGGTCTCATCAAAAGCCTACTTACCATGATCATGGGAAAATAATAGATTGACAATATCATTACTAGAAACCAAACCAGGATAATGGCTTATGGTTATAGAACCATAGGACAAGGAGTCTCATCATGAGCTAGCTTGTTCGGGTCTATTAAAACTTGTGAATGGCATCGTCATCATCTGGCCACCAAACCAGGACAGTGGCTTTTAAGTATCTTCAAAGAAGAAAAGGAAACGGTTTGAGATATTACCTCTAAAGATTACAACTATAAGTGGATGGGATACTGGTTCATTATTGGTTAAACGGTAACCCTGTCGAGGCTATGGACGTATGTTGGCAATAGTGGCTCTACTTGTGACAAAGCAAGTTCATCTAAAAAATCTAAGCTTCAATAGTCCCCTACTTTATCTTTATAACTGTGTTGACGGTGTTGGACCTGCCAACATTCAGGGGATCTCCCCGGTATGAAGTCCCAACTAGACCTCACACCATTTGGTGTTGGAGTCTCATCCGATACTATGTCTTGGTTTCCATTATCTTAGATATTTTCCCTAGCTCTTACTGTTTAACACATGAGAGTGTTATCCTTGTAACTTCAAGAAAGTGAGGTGAATATGCCTAGTGAGTGAGTAATGTCACTTTGTGTCTCAGTTCTCTTACTATAAGGGAGAGGGTAAAAGTGAGCCTCCAGACAATAGGTAGTAGTACCACCTAGCGAAAGACACATGCAAAAATAACAAGGGACTATCCAACATCTAGCGGATGTGGTAGTCATTAAAACCAAAGTGCGAGGGGAAAACACATACTCTGTCTAGTAGAGTAGTCCACACAGGGTGACGGTCATTATAACCAAGGAAGACAGGAATGGTCCGTCTAATGTCTGGCGGAGTAGTCCACACGGATGAGACCACAGTGATAAACAATACAACACATCTTCAATAATGTAAGTACTAAAATAATTGAAGTAGTTCAATTATCTTAGTACATGTTAAGGAAACATGCATTACAAACATTTAAAGAATAGTCTTACAAACAGATACTAAAACATGTGCGAAAACATGTTGGCCTGAGACAAGCTTCTAAATTAAGAAAAAGTTCCAAGAGACATATGTACACCATACATCACTGGCCCTAATAGTGGGACATTGGAGCAACTCCTCACTCCTTAAAGAACAAACTACACACTCTCAAGGCTATGTGGGAGAAGCCAAGATGAAAGGTCATTTCTTCATATAATGAGGGGGTACATATAGCCAAGGGTGATGCTTGACCCTTGTGACCCTTGGACTTCCCTCATGATCATTCAACTTCCTATGAATTTTTAACTGACGTGGTTATTCAACTTCATATGTGTATCTTTCGGACTTTCACATTACATTACATTTGATTACAAAAAGTATGGTCCATAGTAGTGATGTGGCTGAGACAACTCATGACACAAATCCATAAGACAGTGCTAACATGTACTGGATAATTGTGGTGTCCATGTCAAGTTGTTATGTTGCTGAGTGATGGATGTGCTCTCAGTGTGTCATGTCTTCACCTCCGCATGGAAAAGTTTTTTGGGGTCTTCAATGGTCTTTGTCTTTGCTTGATGGTTTAGTGCATGTATCCCTTTCGCTTACTACTCGATGTACTTTGTAAACTCTCTCAGCTGCGAGCAAGTCTTCTAGCATGCACTCCTTCTTTATCCCATTCATCTTCACGCCATGTTCCATCAATGTACTTGTTCCTGCAATTCACTCATGACGAGATGACATCAAATCCAAAAATCTCCTCGTCTAGCATGATGCATTGTATTCGATTTCGGGTCCATGTAAACAGAAGGGAGGACAAGACATTGAAACTATGCAGAGCACAACTCAGGACAAGATGAGGGGCTTTGGAGTATTGTTGGGAAAAATTGCGCAAAGATCACTGGGAGGAAAAATTGTGCAATCAGGGATAGCAGTGACAACTGCAAATTCGAACCCAGCTGGGAAAAATTACACAATTTCTGGGAGGAAGACAAGGCAGGGTGTCTGGGGGAACTACTAGACAATTCTATGCAATTTTTCAGGATGAGGACTGAGTGGGTCACTCAGGGTCCAGCTGAGGATCTGTGCAATTTCTTAGAGGGAGAGAGAGCAGGGCAGTAGGGGGCATTGGCAAGAAATTTTGTGCAATTTTTAGGAGCAAAGCGGAGCAAGCCAACAGGAGGCCTGACTCAGCATGACTGTGCAGTTTCTGTAGGCAGTGTTGGGCAAGAAGCTGGGCATGTTTGCACAATTTTGGAGGGAAATGCAGTCCCAGGTCATAATGCAGTGAAGATTTCTGATCAACCAGAGGGAGGCTTGATAACTGATCTTGTGGGAAGCATAGATTGGATCAAGCTTGGAGACAACTTCTGTGCAATTTTGGGAGACAAACAACCTTATCACTTCCAGGATTGCAGAGTGAAGCTACCCCGAAGGATAGCATCAAAAAATGCACAATTATAGGTAGTAGAGCAAGGTCACTGAGAGCTGAGACTATGCAGTGCATCTCCGTCGGGGTCTGATTGAAGGGGTTTGTTCGGTCGGCTGACTTTTAGGAACAATGGCTAAATGGGAGAGAAAGTGAACTTGTATAGATGTGACACTGTAATCATGTACTTAGAATGACTCGACGACAAGACACCACAAACCAAGAAGACAAACAAGTGCTTAGTGAGACCTTCGGACGACTATGATGACACTTGTATGACAATGCTTACAACTTTGTGTGTGAGTACAACTGATGTTCAGAGTGAAGACAACTCATGCACACAAATACAAACCCTAAAAATCACCAGAACAAGATCGTGAGCACAACAAAGAAATAAACATGCTAAAAGACGACCATTGGTCAGACAAGCAAAAAGGTGTAAAGACTCTACAAGAGCTCATGCAATGAGCTCGAGTGTTTGCAACCATCAATGGAAAAACCAAGGAAGGCTTTGAAATTTGGATGCATGCCAAAATTTTGAAGGGTGTTGCAGCTGCTCCAACACATGGTGACACACTAGTTGAATACCATGTACTATGTTTTGGTTCATTTTCAGTGGAGGACCTTGGCCTTTTAGGGAGTATTGATGCATTGTGCAAGTCACTTTAGCTTCCCCACTTACCACATGGTTCACCTTGTACCAACTCAATCAAACACTTCAAAATATTAAGCCAAATGGCATATTGTTTCAAAATCGAAAATGGTAGTTTGGTTTGCGAGCTTAAGATTTTCATAGTATAAGTATTCATCTCTCGTGTTGCTTTGCTGCCAGCAGACCTAGAAACTACCACGATAGAGTCACGTAGGAACAGAAGCATTGATCAACTGCCAGCGAGCCTAGTCAGTACCCCAATGGAGTTTCTTGCTCTACCTCTCTGCGCAGGAAGCCTTTCTATTCTTTGGCCTTTGTATATATTTTTTTTGAAATAGGATTGTTCATAGGAACTTATTTATTTTTGGGGCGGAAGAGGGATCTTGGCTTATTGAGAGCAGGACAGGTTGTTCCTTTAGAGAATCATGTAAGACCTATGAATTAGGTTTTCTCATTTAGATTTCCCCCTTCTCCATTTCTACTAGTTGGATGAGCTTGAACACGCTGAGCATAAGACTGAGTACATGCATGGGGTTTCCTAATTTGGACACAGGTTCATGGTTTAACTAGAACTTTCCTTACAAAGATATTGTATTTTCCATCAAGATTTCATCGGCCAAAAGTTACAACCAAGCACAGAGAAGACGTACATAGTATTGGCCAAGTGCTACAATGTCACAAGACTCCTAACTTCAACCACATACTTATTCAAAAGCCAGAACATAGTGAAGGGAAAAACTTATTTGCAAAAGGAAATGACAAGACATCAAAACAAAGTAAAGAAAAACAAATAAAAAAGCAAATAAAAAAATAGAACAAGTAATAAACATGTTATGTACATAGTGCGGGGTGCAGCCCCAAATCATTGAAAATAACATTATAAATCTTGGCCATTAACATGGAGGTTTTCAATCCTCCCATCAAGTGATTGTAAATGACACGTGTGTTGGCCAAGTTTTTGGTGAACCGTGAAAGTACCAATCCACAGGGACTGAAACTTCATATGTTTCTCTTTGTCTTCGTGGAGTTTATCCCACTTCAAGGCTAAGTCACCCACAGTGAAGCCGGTGTTCCTTGTAGACTTTCTATCGAACCATCTCTTGATATGGTTCTGGTGGAGTGTAAATTTTTGTTTTTCTTTCATCTATTCTTCATGTAACTTGTGTAATGTGTTCGTCCTATGTTGAACCAATAGACACAGCTTGCCTTGGGATTCTTGGGATAACTGGAGAGCAGGAAAGTAGATATTTGGTGGTAGGATGGCTTCTTTTTCGTATACGAGGAAGTATTGAGATGTATTCAGAGAGGATTTGGGTGTAACTCGGTCAGCCCAAAGAGCGTTCACTAGAGTGGAATGCCAGTTTAACAGTTCAGAGTAAATGCTATTTTTTATAATGCGGATAAGATAATTATTTGTGGATTCAGCTATACCATTTCCCTGCAGGTAGTAGTTAGCAGAATGTTTCAGCACAATACCATATTGTAATGAAAAATAATAAACCTTCAACGAAGAAAAGTAAGTTGCATTGTAAAAAAAAAGTGATACAGGAATGCCAAACCTTGAAATGATGTTATGTAGAAGGAACCTGATGACTTCCTAGTCATTCACTTTTTTGAGTGGAACTTCTTCTATCCACTGTGTGAAGTAATTTGTAGCAATCAGAATCTAGCAGTGCTTCTTTGATGAACGTGGGAAAATATCCCCAATGATGTCTAAGCCCCAATGTTGGAATGGTTTTTCCACTGCAACACGCTGCAGCGGGGTTGTTGACCTTCAAGTTCTATCGGCGTATTGCTAACAAACCAGGAACTTGCAGGCATAATCATGTGCATCTTTGAACAATGTGGGCCAGTAGAAACCAACTCTCATGACTTTATGCAATGTTGTGTTACCCATGAAGTGACTGCCAGTTGGTCCATCATGCAAATCACGTAACACTCTCTCTGAATCCTATGCTTCCAGGCACCTGAGAAAAATTCCATTGTGGTGCTTTCTGTAAAGCACTCCATGCACCAACTGGTAAGATAAGGATTTCAGTTGGAGTGCCCTCTTCTACCACATTAAAAAGTGATAGGGCATGGTGTTGTGCTCAAGGTACTGGCACACTTCTTCGTACCAAGAGTTACCATGTGAAGTGGGGTGTGCTCTCTCTACATTGTACATGTCAATTGCTTGCTTCGAACTAGTGAGCTTCATCTTCCTCTTGCACGTGCAATACTTCCATTGCAAGTCTACAGAGATCGTGAACCTTGATGGTGTAAATTGGATTGATATTAAGATCATACTCTTGCAGTCTTGTCATCGATTTCGCATGTCTTTCACCCAACCCTTTCTAAACAAGAAGCGATCTGACGGTTGGGTGCGACACAAAGGCTATGCAATGATTTTTCAGTAGGTACGGCCTAAAGTGTTTCACCACCTTGTATACTACATATTCTTGCTTATCCACGGTGGGATAGTTGAGCTCATGTCCTTGTAAGCTCGCGCTCATGAAGGAGATGGGGCGTTCGGTGTTCATCTCATCCTTGTGAGTGAGTATTGCAATGAGTGAAGTGTCAAAAGAGAATGTGTAAAGCAATAAATCTTTGTTTAAATCTGGTTTTTACAGCGTAGGTGCTTCTCCTGTTGCTTGCTTAATACGGGAAAACATGTCCTTGTCCTTCTATCCCCAGCTATAAATTGCATCCTTCTTGATCGTCTCTTATATGGGTTTGACAATCTGTGCATACTTTGAGATGAACTTCTAGAGGAAGTTGATCTGCCCTAAGAAGGACTGTATGGCTTTATTGTTCAAGGGATGAGGAATCTATGTGATGTTACAAACTCGGTCTAGATCTTCCTTAATCCCACTCTTGGCAATGATGTGCCCAAGGAGGTTCCCCTCAGAAACTACAAAGACACTCTTTTTGGGATTCAAGGATATCCCATATTTGTGACATCACTCAAAAATTTTCTTGAGATGGTGCAATTGATCTGACCATTTTCTAGAAAAAAAAAATTACGTCATCAAGTCAGACCACCATGCTCTATCCGATGAGCCCACGGAAGCGATTTCCATAATGTGCTGAAACGTTGTGCTTGTGTTTACTAGCCTAAATGGAATTCTTCAATAAGCGAACGTAACCCACTTGGTATGGAAAGTAGTTTTCAGCTTGTTAGGTTATACTACCAGAACCTAGTTATATGCCGAAAACCCATCTAGCAGACAAAACATTTTTTCTCCAGATACTGTCTACAAGATGTGTTCCATAGATGGCATAGGGTAATTGTCTTTGTTTGAGGCACGATTCAAATTTCAGAAATCAACGCATTAGTAGATTTCCCTAGAATTATTTTTGATAGAAACTAAGTTTGAAAGCCACGTAGAATGATGAATCTTGTAAATGATCTGAGCATCCAATATCTTAGTTAACTCTTTCTGAATGAGGGGCTTCAGCAATGGATGTACTTTCCTAAGCTTCTACTGAAACGGTTTGGCCCCTTCCTTAATTGGGATGATGTGTTGGATTATTCACGTGTCATATGTTTTCAAGTCATCGTACATTCACACGAATACATCATTGTATTGTCTGAACAGGCGAACAAAGGCTTGTCGCTCTTTCGATGTGCAACATGTACCTAGATTCACAAACTTTGGATCTTTGTCTATTCCCAGATTAATTTGTCCATGCATCAATGTGGAACTACTGGTTTTAGTGTTCCTAGGTGCCTGGAAGTGGGCTTCAAGTCATATAACTTCTCGAGTGAAACCACACCCTTGGGGATGAGTTTTCCTTTACTTGTATTAGCTATGTCTTGCAGAGATTTCTCATGCTTGTCTTCATCTATCATTTTGCTTGAAGACGTTAGCGTTGGCCATGAAATGTTGTATCTATTCATCATCATCAAAAACACCTAAATTAGTAATGTTGTCAAAGATAGATGGATTATACAAAATTTCAACAAAAAATCTATCCCTAAATGGTGTCATCCTAGTATTTTCATTTGCCAAGGCATCTACAACTCCATTACACATTCTTGGTATAGAGATGATATTTGAAGGTCAGAATTTAAAGATAATTCACCATACCTCTTGTTGGTAACTCTTAATATGAGGTGAAACACAATGTCTGGTGTTGTGTACCTGACGTACCACGATCTTTGCATCACCTACCACTTTCAACACAACAATGTTGAGGCTGATGGCTTTCTGTAAGCCCAAAACAAGTGCTTCATATAAGGCAATGTCTTTCATGCTAAACTCCAAGCAGATTGAGAATAAGTGCTTCCTTTACCTTGGGTCTATCAAAACACACCTGGTTCTAGAGCCATCATGTGCCTTAGATCCATCGAAATACAAGGTCCACATGTCATATGTACAAGGACTGCTTGCCATGCTAGTACTTCTAACACTATTATTACAATGTATTGTATAGGTTTCATTTCCATTAGTTAGGCAAGGAAGGAGACCCAAATGTGTGTATGGTGGGCTGGGGCTTGGATATCCAAGAAAACACCCTAACTCCATTTCCAGAAAGAAATTGCCAAACATAAGTTCTGTGAAAGCCAATGGTTCATTTTGACTATCCAAGGGAGTAACATTATGTTTAATATATCTCTCTAAAAACACCTGCATTTGGTTGTTTCTACCCTTGCACAGAAGACATAAGTGTTACTAGTCTGTAGAAAAGTATCCTTACAACTTGTTGGACCAATCTCTACTAAGAAATAATCCATATGATTTCAAGATGTCCATAATCACAATGTTAATGCATTGATCAACTCATTTGTTGGATGATAACCGAATGATCATATCCCGGAGTTCACCAATGGCTGGTACACATGTTCGGTCGAGTTGGATGATCTACGTAGTTGTACTGCTCCATTGTGCATTGATATGTTTAGAAATGGAGAGTGGCATGACCGTTGACTGATGTGCTAGAATCAACCAAACAGTTGTGGAAATTGAAGTTGAATATTTCAAATGATAACAAAAATGGTGGGCATAGCTAGCTCACTTCTTCCATGTGAAGCGCGTTGAGCACAGATGCGAGTGATCCAGGAGTCTTGCTTGGTTACTTGACGTAAGATGCGACACTATCTATGAAGGTTTTCCCCAGTGCGTGCAAAATAATATCTTGTTGATCCGTGAGCTTGGTTAACTCATAAAGAGAGATGTTCGCACGGGTCTTTTTCATATCTTCAACAATGTTGTAATCCAGAGCAGGGAGACTCACCGAGTTGTCTGCGGGTATGCTTGTGTTCATGTTGTCCAGTGGGCTTCTTTTATCTTTGTTTCTCATGGACGTACTTTTGGTTGTAGTTGTCTTCCTGAACTTGCCTTCTGTTTTCTTTGTTGAGATGACTGGTGGATCCACTGTTCTGAGTAGATGTTGTCTTACTTTTTCTCTCGGTATCTCAAAAACAGTGGAGGCCCCTTGACTCCTCAAAATGTATCAATTATTCTGCTTTGGGGCCAGATGGTCACTCGGAGGCTCCTTCTCTGTGGTTGTCTTCTGGGAAGCATTAATACATTAAGACATGTTGATAACATGCCCAACACTTGGAACTTACTCAGATGCAGTAGCTTCCTCTTCATCTTCATCCTCAAGCTAAACCTACTCACTAGCTTTGAAATGATCAATAAACCTTGTAGCCATGGTGCTCATCACTATGTTCCATTTTGGAAAAGTCTTTTCTGAATGTTGGTCTTCATGGATGGTGTAGAAGTGATCCATCGCAATTTTCTCCAGGTGGAGCACAATGTTAGAGCTCTACGTAGATTTAGCCAGGTGGCTACTACTACTGCCTGATTTTATATTCTTATTTTGCGCGAATCTGGGAGGCCTACTACTCACAACTGTCTCGGTCATCCGTTGCTTGAGTTCAGACACTTCAGTTGTCAAGGACTTGAGGAGACAAGTAAGGTTCTCAATTCCACTTGCTTCCTTTTCCTTTACCTTACTCATAGTAGTCTGAGACCTCCTACCCATGTCTTTGGAGTCCTTAGGCCGTTCGTCATCTACAATGACTCCAATAAAATGCAGGTATTTCTCAACATTAATTGTCTCTTGGAAATTTTCCGAAAGTGTTGGTTTCGCAGCTCACTTGATGAACTGTGCAATTTCAGTATTCAAGCTATTGTGATCCATAATGAATTAAACAAGTCTTTCGGTAGAAATCACTTGAGAGAACTTTTTGGCCGACATGTTTCGAACCAACAAGTGTGGTTCATCATCCGGACCAGATGAAGAGGGAGACCATGGCAAAGGCTTAAATAGAGAGCAATGTAGAGACATGATTTCAAGTAATGGCTATATTTGAACAATAATGTTTAAATTATAATATTAATT
>APFE031205325.1:108118-123465 GCA_000404065.3 Pinus taeda
CTGAGCATCTTCTGAAACTCAATTTCAAACATTATGATCTTGATGATGCAACTTTGTTTATCAAGAAGGTTGGAAAAATAGTTGTATATCTTGTGGTATATGTAGATGATCTTTTGATGACAGGGAACAATGAGAGCTACATTAAATCCATAAAGAAGGAATTGAGGAAAGGTTTTGAAATGACTAATTTGGGCTATGTTCATTATTATCTTGATATTGAAGTAACTCAACTTCCGAAGTCCATATTCCTTTCTCAAAAGAAGTACATTGGAGATCTGTTGAACAAGTTTGGCATGACTGAACACAATCCTCTGACTACTCCAATGGAACAAAACTTAAAGTTCACATCCAATGAAGGAAAAGAAATTGAGGATGCAAAAAGTATAGACAGCTTGTAGGAAGTCTCAACTACCTAACTACTACCAGACCAGACATTTCATTTGTTGTTGGAATCCTCTCCAGGTTTATGCAAAAGCCTTGTGAGGGACATTGGTCTACCGAAAAAAGAGTTCTAAAGTACTTGCAGGGAACTCAAGACTTTGGAATCAAGTATACATAGGTGGGCGACTTCTGCTTCATTGGATACTTTGATTCAAACATTGATGGAGATAAAGAAATTGGGGTATCTACTTCAGGTTATGCTATGAATCTTGGATCAAGAGCTGTCTCCTGGAGATAATGCAATTAATCAGTTCCAGCAGATTCCACAACAAAGGCAAAATATGTGGCACCAGCTGAGGCAACAAAAGAAATTGTGTGGCTCAGGAAAATTCTTGAAGATTTATAGGTAAAACAAGTACAATTGACTCCACTCATGATTGACAATACCTCGGCAATAAAGTTGGCCAAGAAACCAAAGTTCCATGATCGAACGAAGCACATCAATACAAAATAGTATCTGATTTGACATCATGTTGAGGCCAAAACACTCCATCTTTGTCATTGTTCCACTAATGAGCAGATTGCAGACATATTCACGAAAGCGCTTGGAAGAGAAAAGCTTGAAAGATTCAGAATGGTGCTTGGACTCACCAACATCCCTTCAGATTAAGGAGGGGAATGTTGACACCTAATCATAGGGATTGTGTGAACAGTTGTAATTAGTGTAAATAAATAATAGAAGAAATGGAGAGCCATTGGAAGATGAAATGAACAGTAACTCCCTCTTGTATATAATAATGAATAACCTAAATGAATAAATCAATTAAATTTGAGGAGTTACCTCCTGGCCTGACACTTTTGTATTAATCATCTATATGATACCATGTGGTCATTTTTTGGTCATAAGTTTTGAATTCTATGTGTTTTTTCTTCATTCTTTGTGTTCTCTCTTCTGTAGGCTAGTCCCAATAAAGAGAACCTAACCGAAATGTCGAAAGATACTAGGAAGAAAGAAAAACCTTTGGTGCAACCACAACTGGCTCTGCCTACCCCAAAGGTAACCTAGATGCCCTCATTATTCTCCAATACCTCATGCACTACAGATTTCAGAATTTCCTACTTGGAAGCCATGTATATACTTTTCAAAGAAGAAGAACCCATAGTGGTAACAAGGCAAGCTATGGCTGATGATTCTTCATCACCATCTGAATTTACTTGGGCAGATGTTGCTAATTCCCACCTCCATCGAATTTCTACTCGACCCAAGATTCTACCCTACACTAATATGGTCAAATGGGTTATCGACAACCTGAACATCTCAGAAAGGACCTTCCTAACCTCAAAGAGAACATTAATTGGGTCATTCGAAACCGAGGACTTGAGAAAGATGTATCATTTTCCAGAGCTAGAGAATATATATGATAATCAGTTCCTTCAAAATTTTGTAGAGGAGAACAAAGTTGAATCACAGCCACTAACGCAGTGGAGATGGGATCCAAACAAACACAAGCATGAATACAAGGGTATGTATTCTATAGATTCCCTTTCCAGTCCTCATTCTCAGCCTGTTGTTATGATGTGTAGGTTGTTTGGATATCCAAACACAGAAATTTACATTTGAATGGGTCTCCCTGATGGATGTTGTATCGGATGCCTATATTATGGATTAGGCCACTATTTTATCAAACAATTTAGCTTTCGAAATCCTAGCCTACAGAAGCAAGCACAATATTTCCCCTAGGATTGTGCCCCCTTTCTATGTAAGTGCATACATTATGGATGCAGTTTCTTTTACCTTTGATTTCCCATCCATGGGATGGAAATGGACCCTAGAAGGCCCTACCCCTATCCACATCTATCATAATATCCTCTGGGAGTCTAATTTCCAACCCCATTTTTACAAAGTTTTTCATGGAGTAATGTTGCCTTTATACTAAGATGTCTTTAATGAAAGACCCCCTAGATTATCCAGAGAAGCTAGTGATGATTTTACATCCATAGGTAAATGGTTTGGTTAGAAATCCTTCTCTTATGTTAGGGTTTATGGTAGTTTGGCTAGTCCACACGTTCTCCCCCTCTATGTTCCTGACAAGCTTTTAGCCCGAGAGGTTGTCTATCAAACTGTGGGAAATGGCCTAACTATATCTCTCAAAGAAGCCAAGAAGTTTGTCTGGCCATCATTCCCTATTCACTGTGGAGTATATACTTTAGAAAATTTCAAACATGTGGTGCTTGAAATTGAACAGATACAGTGCTTAAATTTTCCCACTGTCCCATCCAGGCAATATGACCCAAACAAAGTAGCTCAAAATTTTACTACTCAGGTCAAAGTCAAACAATTCCAACATGAACCTGATTATTTTGATGACTTATTTGAATCATCCCAAGACTATAGACAGGTGGAGAAGTTAGCTAAGTTTTTCGTGAACCCAGAGGAATTAAATAAATTTAGAGAATACAGAAGCAAAAGGTTGGAAAACCTCCCTCTTGATGCATTGAAGATTTCTCAACCAGTTTTATAGCTAGATAAGGTTTCGACCCAATTTTTAAAGGGTAACAATATCGAACAAGGAAACAAGGAAATCACATCATCAGCATAGAAAAATGATGAATCATTTTTTGCCAGTGATGTAGATAATATATGGGAAAAATTTGATCGAATTATCAATACAGAATCGCATGAAGCACAGATTTCAACTCCAAAAGAAACACTTAATACTCCTGAAATCACTAAAAAGAATCCACTCACTATTTAGCCTTCTGATAAAGATATCAATACTGATGATTTGGAAATCATCTTGGTTCACCCTACTTTTGAAGTTACTCTCAAAATTGAAGAAATAGCTCCTCTCGATGTATTTTATAGTCTAAAACACAGGGTTGTTATGAGCAGGCAGAGAAAGAAAAAAGAGTAGAGAAATTTGAGGCACTAGTTCCTGGAGATATACCATTGGATGTTGTTTGGAGAGATCCATAGATAAACCCTTCTGATGATCTAACCAGGCTATCACAATTCGCATGGGCCTATGAAACAACAACCATTGATAAGGCCTTAGAAGTTCAACAGTTATTCAAAGACAAGGATGACATTATCCTACAGTTGGAACAGGAACTATTGAATGCAAAACAAAGCATTGAACAATGATGGCAGGTACAGGTAACCCAATTATAGAAAAGTTTTGATGAGATGAAGCTTCAGCATAAAGCTGACAACAAAAGAAAAGATGATCAGTTACATCAACTCCAGCTCAGAATTGATTAATTGAAGGATAATCCTAAGATTGAGGATTTCAAAAAAGAAGCAAGAGAATTCAATACTCTCCTTGCTCAGCAAGAGGTGGTCTTTTTCCAGAAATTAAAAACAATCAATGATCTATTTCAAAGAAGTGATTCACTAATAAATCAGTTGTCTGATCTGAGGACATATTTTGAAGACATTGAGGAAAAAATATATGATTATATTACATCGTAGGATCATGCAGATGGAAGAGCAATGAATCCTCCAAAGATAGAGGATTCACATAAAGAAATCCTCTTTAGGGACTAGGATATAAAACTCAAGCAAGCTAAAAAAGCCATTTTCAGTGTGAAGGACATCATGAGAAACCTTACTCAGACTATCCGCGAGAATATTTTTGATGATAATCTACTTTGAGAATGCCCAGCTGATGCATTGCCTGACGTCAAAACATTGATGAAATATTGGCAGGATTGGTCCAAAGCAAAGGAAGATAACATTAAAAAGTTATTAAAGTTAAATATTGAACATTATTGGCAGTACTTGGTGAAGCCACATAGCCAATGGCTGATGTTGCGATGCCTAGCCAATACCACTTCACATATGCTCCCAACACTCTATGATGTTGTGTACACAGTACAAATGTGCATAAGGCCAACTCAACCTCCTAAATTGAAGCATATGTTGGATATCTATGAATTAGGGGAGCAAATGGGAAAGCAAATAGCTTCCCATTCTTGATCTTATTGTTGAAACAATCTCTACTTTTGAATTTTAAGTTTTATTTTAAGATGGTTTGTTTAACTTCCCTAGAATTTCTTGTATTTTCTATTTTTACTATTTAGTTGTCTAATATAAATACCCTTTCATGTCAGTTTGGAAGGGCTTATGAATTTTCGTAAAAAAGGATTTATAAATTTGCACTACTGTACTTTTTAATCATCTTAATAGAAAAGTTGAACCAAAAATATTTTCTCATGAGCAGAGCAATGATATATTGGGTATTTATATCTTTATGTTATTTATGTGTCTATGTTTGTTCAATAGTCATTTTAGAACTATTTTGTTATATATGATCTTTAAATGCAGTTAAACACTTATTGACTATTGAAAATGTGAAATTTTCATCTTTAAATGTATGTGTGAAACAACGAGATCTTTTATGTGATATGTTTTAACAACTAATTTGATTAACTATTTAATCAAATTAGTAATCATACTTGTATTTACTTCTTGAAGTGTTGGATGATCTATATTATCTTGCATAGAGGGAAATCTTTAAATCGCATATATAAAGACAAGTCAAGTCCCGTGATATAGATATGTGTGTGTGTCTGTGTGTGTGTGTCTGTGTGTGTGTGTGTGTAAATTTATTTCATTTCTACTCATCCTATCCATTTCATTGCCTTTATATTTGACATTCAACTATATACTTTTAAAAGGAAACTGGTCCCATTATCCCGAGTCAGAGCCACTATTCCAAACGGAAAAGGAATGGTTTTCAAGTTCTCGCCTGGATGGTTATCCCTAATGTTTAGGCGGTGATATTTTGAGCCTTCAACGCAACCCTAACCCTAGGGATCAAATGGGGAAGAGAAGAAAAAACAAATAGTGCCATTACTAAAAATAACTTCTTCATTGCCAATGAAAAACCTGTTGAAGGAAAGAATGGTGTTAGGAGGGAAAGCCTACCCTATCCTTGGGATGAGGTGGCCTACCATATCCTAAAATACATATCGTGTGAAGGAAGGCTGAGTGTGGTCTATGCTTGTCATTTTAGATTACTTCACGAACTCAAGTTTCAAGCAAAATTTCCCCTGAATCAAAGACTCGGTGTACCATACTTCCTCCTACAGTCCATCAGGGACATGATTCAAAAAGTGAGAGAAGGAACACACCAACACCCATGCCACCATGCCCTCATTAAACTGATAGTGGTGGATGCCTTGAACAAACTAAGTATCCCTATCCTTTGGTCCAAATTCATTGACATGGATAGAGAGGAATTCATTGACACATATACCCTTAGACCAAGTGAGATCCCAACCTCTAGTATAAGAGAAAGAGAGGAGAAAGAAGAAGAAGTAGGCGCAAAGGAAAAAGAGGGAAGAGAAATAGATGCAGTGAAGACAGAGAGCAAGAACCAGAAGCGGAGGTAGAAAAAGAGAAATATGAAGAGGAAGAAGGGGATAAATAGGAAAAAATAATCCCTGGGAAAACTATTGAGCCTAGAGAAGCAGAGGTATTCCTAGAACAAGAAAGTTTGTGTCCAAGACCCAATGAAAAGAGGTAGTTGTAACCTTAGCTACCTTGAGCACCCAAGTCAAACCTAAAAGGACGAGGCAAAGGAAAGCTCCCCTATACTTTAAGACCGAGAAAATCACTAGGATCAAGCAAGGAAGGCCTCAAACTCTGAAAAGGACCCTATCAAAATTGAAGAGTCCCCAAGTAAGAAAGAGGAGGTGGGGCCCATTGAAATAAAAATTGAAGATGTCTCCTCTCCAAAATCCATAATAAAGACTCCTATAGCATATGTAAGGAGGCCCACCACTAGATAAACCTCCTTCAAACACACTAAGAAACCTACCAACCTCCAACAGAAAGAAAAGGGGAATGTTCATGAAGGGAAGAGCATGCTATAGGAAAAATAGAGTGTGCTACAAGGAAAATAGAGTGTGCTACAAGAGGAACAGAGGATGCTACAAGAGGGGAAAAATGAGCAACATGAAAGGAAGAATGTGACACAATAGTTACATGAAGTAGCATCTTCCCCAAACATTTGAGAAGGACTTCCCAGAGTTCTAGGAGCCTAGCCCACAACCTATTTTAACCTCCCATTATAAACTCATTGAAGTAGGGAGAGTTATTCCCCAAAAATTTGGAGTCCCACTTTTATTTGAACTAGAAGCAGAAAGAGGAAGAACCCAAAGATGGATCCAAATTGCTAAGTCTAAAAAGGTGGAAGATGTGGGCCTCATGGAAGAAAAGGTCCTTGAAATGGGAAAAGAACTGAGTGAGCTAAGAGAGAAAGAGTCTATAATGAGGGAGAAACTACAGAAATAAAATAGATGGTTGAGGGAAAATCTGTAGGAGAAGGAAACTTAACTAGCCACAATGGCAAGCCTCTCTATGGAGGCATTACAGTGCAGACAACCATCCAACTCTTATCCACTCTTTCTCAAAGAGTAGTGGATGCAATTCCAAATCAATACCCTAGCACAACATGGATCTATGCCATTTCAATATTACAAACAATTCATTCAATTGTACGACCAAGTTAGCATAAAGATAGGGAAAAATTGGTCGAGATCTACATGCATAACCTCGCCTTGACTGATATGAATATTTGGGATCCCAATGCAAAGTTGGGGGATATACAACTGATGGCACTAGCATCTTGGATGACTCATGAGGAGGCAAGTGCTAAGGAAGTAAAGAGAGTCATGGAAAAGGAATAAAAGGAACCACTATATATCAGGGCATAGCAAATAAGCCCAATGATTGTCATTAGCAATCATTGCATCATCTCCAACGCTGTTGAACTAGCACCTAAGTACCTTACCACCCAGGAGCAATCCATCTCACATTTTGAAGACACATTTAGGCTGTTAAGGAGAGAAATCTAGCAAGCCTACCAGAGGAGATAGAATTCCTTACCTCACAGTCTCCAGATCAAGGATTATCACTCTCCTGAAAGGTTGAGGAATGCATTGGAAATGACACCCCTATACAAAAGACTCAAGCAAATCTTGAAATTCAATTGGATTGGACTCAAGCTCAGTCCACCCTTGCTCCTATGCCTACAAGAAGGAAGAAATGAAGCAGAGGAGAGGAATGAGTGGACATATATAGAAAAGAATGAAGACCTATATCCTAGAAAAGGCACACCATCTTAGGAGCCTTGGGATGTCAGAGAGGCCACCAGGGCCATGAAGGACATGGACATAGATGACTAAGTTTCTCAGGGGATGAGTGACAGTTTCAGTAGGGGGTGATGATGAGGCTCATCAATAGGTATATCATAAGTGTAATAATATGATCCTCAAGATTTAGAGCTATATCTTTCTCACATTTATTTATAGTTTTTGTTATATTATGCTTAGTGAGAGAGGTAAAAGATGTTTTTATATGTCATGTGGCCTAATATGGTTTAAATGTAGTAAATGGAGTGATTTTGAGATGTGCAGGAGCTCAGAGTAGACAATAGGGAGAGATTCTAGGAGGTTTTCCACCTCCTTAACTCCCTCAATCAGCCAAAATCACCACTTTCTCTCTCATCAGCTCGAGATCATTAGCAACCATGAAGGACGAGGTCATTGGCAGCCAAGCAAGTGCAGTTCAAGGAGATCTAGATCCACCTTTATTGAGTTTTGGGAGACAAACATCCCTATTTTATAGGGAATTGTTGGTAGGTACCCTTTTGTATAAATAAACATGCCAAAGAGCTCATTAGGATTCAAACTTTGTTTTCAGCTAAAATGTTATTGAGCTCAAGCAATTGATATTGTTATTTTTGACTTGTTATGTGATGTATTTAACATTCATGCAATGATAATGAGAATTTTATTATTGATCCATCACTAAGTTAGTTTCAGAGGGTTGAGGCTCTTGGGTTTGGGCCCAACCCTAGTGGCTTAGGTACATATTATGTATTGGTATTTCTTTTTAGCTTAGAATGTTTTTTAGTTTTCTGCATTTTATTAGAATATAATTCCCCAAAAATCCTATAACTCCTACCTCTATCTCATCTCTCTCATGGGAGCATGAATAGAGGAATCTACAATCATAGCCTAAAAATTCTATGTTTATGATTTCTTGGAAGAATATCTACATTAGTTATCTTGTTTTTCATATGTTTGTTGTAACTTAGAATTTGATTCATTGCCTAGATCAGATTTTTTGGCATAAATTAGATACGTTTAAATTCAATTCATCTTTTCCACCATTGGTTACGCTATTTTGTAAATGATAAGAGAGAATGTGCATGTGATGTTGTAGGCCTGTTGGATCTGTAGGCAAGTGACATTTCACCATCTCCATCCAAGACTTCTTCACCCTCTTTGATGAATCCCAAATGTTGTTATTGAGCTCCTTCTTTTAGGTCACCGTGAGCATCCCTCTTATTCCAAGACATACCTTCCTGAGGTGTTGAGCTTGGCTAGGGGTGTTGACAACCTTTCATCCATATACCAAAACCTCCATCCACCTTGATATCCCTTGATCTCATCATTCCTACGTTCCAAACCCTCTCGATAACCTTTTCGTAGCATTATAGGCCTTCCTGTAGCAATACAGGGTTCCTGTGGCAGCTTCATGTAGCATGCTTGTAGAAACTTGTTTTACTCCCTGTTTTGACCTATGATGCAAGTTTGAATTAGTTTAGGAGTAGGTTGAACCCCAGCTTGGACTCCATGATCAAAGGCAAAACCTAGGCCATTCCAACCATCCTTTTTCTTTCACTACAAAATAGAATAGCATTAGCTTCTTTATCACAGATTTAGCACAAGTAGAACATTGATATATATGAAAGTGTGAATTAGATAGATGATGCATGAAATATTGAGTTATGATTTGTTAGGATAATCTCATGTTTACAAGTAAATTTGATAGTTATATGGTTGATTGAAAAATAGTGTAGTTTCCTTTCTAAAGGTAGTATAGCTCTTATGTTCATTCATGAATTGATTCAGTAGAATTTACAGCTTGGTAGCATCTACAAGTTAGGGTATGAAAATCATTTACCTTTGACATTAGAGCTAGCTTCTAAATTGCACTTTCAGTAGTTAATTTCCTCTTAATTTAGTAGAAGAATGGTCTTGGAGCACCATTTATCAAATGTCCTAGTTAAGGGTGGCATGAGTAGAATTCATTCTATTGTGTATATAACATTGTCACCTCAAAGTTTGTATGAATCTCAGGTTCATAAATAGAGTTAAGGAGCCTTTGGGAGTTGCAACACTCTTCGTGCAATACCAGGGCTCACCAGCTGGTGAGGGAAACGAGCCACCGATTAGAAAAGTAATAGTACTATCCAAAAGGGGGACCCAAGCATAAAGAGAAATACTTTTTGAATACCTACAGAATGTTCCACATAGTAAACAAAAATCATTAAACCATAACAAAGCTCATTCAATAATAGTCACAACTAAGCAAAAAATTAGTTCATTAACTTAGTATGTAAATAAAACAACATAAAATTAAACATAACTATAATAGTCCAACTACATCTACGATACATGTATGAAGGAATGATGACTCATTGAGATTTTGATTAAAAGCGTAAGATCCCAAGTACGCTATTACATGAATCAAACATTGTATACAATAGTGGAACATGAAGCCACAACTTTCTTCTACAAAGAATGATTTATCTCCTGTGTCTTACAAGAGAAGCAAAGGAAATACCTCTAGAATCGAATCCCTTCTAAAATACATGGCCCAAGAAGCCTGATGCTTGAGTTATGAGAAGCTATTTATAAAAATTTACCATGACCTTTGAGCTTCCACATTACTCTTCAATTACTATGATTATTCAATTTCTATACATGATGCATTACATTCCAATGTATGACTTTTCGTATTCCACATGTGTCCCTTCGACTTCATTTCATGAAATTTATTATATAAGACAACTTAAAAATGAGACGGTGGCCTAATAAGACAAAAATGACTATGCGACGAAACTCATCAAATAGATAAATCATTTTCTTTTTCATGGAGTTCACTTGTAATGTAAGTGTTTCATGCTCTAAACTCCTTTGCAACCCAGATTGGAAAGTCCCCTTTATAACACTTCTTCACTTCTAGCGCCTCTGCCAGTATGTTCTTGGATATTGATTGTAAATTATTTCACAACCATGAGAGCTTCATATGCGCTTTCACTGGTGCAAAGGCATGTTGTTGAATAATGTCTTAGGTTATGTCCAAGCCTTCTCATTCTATTGCTTCCTTGATTTGTTCAATATATTATTTTATCTATTAAAAGATGACCTCGCTACCTTTGATTTCTTCAAGAGATCCAATGATGGGCATCCTGGGATTTTGTGTCTTAAACTCAAACCCATTATGTTGTTAGTTATAGTACTAACCATCTGCACTCCAAGGTGTGAGTAGTTCTGTAGGTGGAGTCTCAACTGAACTTCGTCTATTTATGCAAAAACCTTATCCTTCTTTTCCAAATGCTGTGGACCATTTGGATATTTGGCAATCCACTCCTCGACTGGTCAAATGCTATGTTTTCTATCTTCAGGAGTTTCACCACTTCCTATGCATTCTTCTAAATTCCAATGAGAGAGGCCATGACCTGTTGTATAAGTATCATCTCATCATATAGTCGTTCCATGGTATCCTCTATTAGACCCAACTCTTCTTGCATGGTCAACTATTATTCTATCGTGTTGAAGTTCTATGATGAAAACCATTAGTTTTCTACTGCAAGATGTTCTGCATGTTACTTCACCACAGCATGTTATCTTCTCAACCTGGTATTCTCATTCAACAAGTACTCTGCTTTATCTTGTGTCATTGTAACAAATGCAACATTTTCCACCATGATCACCCTTGGATTTCTTCTAGTGTTGGCAGTGATCACCCTCTCTATAGACATGAGACTAGATTCTTAAGATCATGTGGGAAGTACCTATGCCTTTTTTGTTGTATGATCCTTTTCTATATTTGGTTGAATGTTACGTTGCATACATCCATGACTCGGTCTATTGGTGGAGGTGTGGCCCCCATCTCTCCAAATGGAAGATGATTGTGTGTGACATGATGCCCTCTTGGACTAACTGGTTCTTCCTCCATTGGCTCGATGGCACCTTCTTCTTTGAACTTGTCCTCTTCCATCTCTTGAGTCAATTGTTTTTCTTCCAATCCTTGTGTTGTTTCCTCCTCCTGGGACTTCCTTTCTACTCTTCTTCTATCCTCCTCCTGGGACTTCCTTTGCTACTCTTCTTCTATCCTCCTCCTCTCTTCTTCTTCTTCTTACTATTGAAGAAAATCATCCTACGAACTCTTCCTCTCTTCTTCTTTTGTTTCTCCTCTCTCCTGCTTTTCTTGAATAGTTCATTATTTTAAGGGATCAATTTTTCATTTCATATTGCTCTCACCTTTTGTGGAATATCTTATCCTTTTATTGGGAGCTAATTTCATTACTTGAGGTGTTATCTCCTCCTCCTCCTGCTCTTGCAAATCCCGAGCTAGTGGATCATGGGGTGAACTGGCCTCCAATAGTGGATGTGTATTCACATTGGTATTGTACCAGTTATTTATCTTGTCATCTTATGTTGTCGACATAGATCAGTACCCCATATTGTGACTAATCCTTTAACAATGTTGCTTGACCATTCGCTCAAGATCATATCCATGGAAGTATTTGTTTGTGAAATGTAGATGGTCTAGCTCTTGTATCTCTACTATCGTATCATTGTGACTCTTTAACTCATACAATCTGATCCTCAATGGAAATATATATGTTACCGGGAATAGTGTCCACTCGGATGCTGCTATTCCCACTAAGATGGGTGGTTATCTTAGAAACAAATGAGTAAAGTCTACTTTCATTTTCCTTTGTGAAAATAGACAAGATGGAGACCAAGGAGACCAACCTTAGTCTTGCGCTTGATTTCCTCTCCTTCCTGATAGAGCCTTGCTGCTTCTGCTTTGTCTGCCCAGCTTCAAAGAGCACCTGTGGAATCACAGCAACATACTACTATCGAAGAACAAAGATCTATATTCATAAATAACACAGGACCAGATGTGTGTTTAACCATACAAATGCATATATAAACAAGTACACAAGAATATGGAGGAAAACTAGAATAGCTTTATTAAGATGAAAAGTAGCAAGAGGATTACAACCATATGTTCTGACCCAACATCATCCTCCAGCTAGAAAGCCCTTCTTCACCTCAAGCAAAGCTTAGATCACCCAACACTATGAATGTACACCAGAAAACCAACAACACTTCTCTATAAGATACAAAATTCCAGCCTCTGGATCTCTGTGATGAGGATCCATATATAGATGATTACAGAGAGGTGAGTCATCTTCTGGGATCTTGATTAGTGTCCTCTCTCTGATAGTTCCTGCTTCCACTTGGAGAATGATGATCTCTTACTCATCCCTGGTCGAAAACAGAGAGGCAAGTGCCAGAGGGGAAGTTTATGGAAGATTCCATGATCTTCCACCTCGCAGTTTTGTCCCTGCCATTTGTCCATTCTCGACCATCGCACCTTATAGAGGAGAAATTCAGTATGCATCGCACCTTGTACACTGGGAAGGTGATATGCATCGCACCCTCTGCATTAGGCTTTCAGTATGGTCCAGTTTTGACCATTTATGAGCAGTTTTCAGTGGAGAACTTCTGGGAGATGATGTAATCAGCTGACCTTGTTCCTTTCGGTAGTGAAGCAACACTTTTAGGCACTTAGGAGCCCTCAGTTTATGGACATTTATGATTGGGTTTGAAGTGACCAAAAATGTCTATAACAATATGCCAAGGGGCTTTCTTCCTTCTGTGAATAATTCCTGACAATCCCTCATCCAGTTGATTTGTGACTTCTTGCATGACCACTTTGTTGGTTACATTTTGTGGCATAAGATTAGGGGATATCTAACAACTGAAGCACCTTATGGATGTACCCTCTAGAGCTACAAACCAATCTATGATATCTCAAAGTGAATCCTTCACCTGATCTATCATGTAAGGAGGATCGATCTCAAAAATCATGTGAAAGATGATTGCAAAGAAGTGTTTAGCTAATTTATCATTTATGCCTCTAAAGCTTTCTGATAACACTCTGCATTGGAAGTAAACTACGAAATTATCCTCAAGAGTCCAGCTCTAGTTCATTCCTGAGAACGTATATTGTGCACAAATTTCATCTAAGAGAAATATTTACATGTAGAATTTTGGTGCCTCGTTCGCCCATAGAGATGATTTTTCCTGCTCGACCTGAAGTTATAACACAAATGATAGGATATCTGCCCATTTGAAAACCTTTCCATGGGTCACTACTATATTGAGCATGTATATTTAGTTCTCTTGGAACACCTTAGCATTCATGAGCCCATATAATTGATAATACATAACTATCAGGTACTGATAGACATATCTGAGAATCTTCGTCGGATAAACTACAGATGGGAAATGGAAGAACTTGCTAGGTTCTTGAAACCATGTTTTGATAACATCAGTAGTGTCAAGGGTTTCCCATTTTGTGTAAAAGTCATCATGTGCATATTCAGTGTCCTTGAGAATCTTATAATATATCTACATGTCTTCACCAGAATAGGTGGTGCGCTGACCACTACTCTCACTGCATAGCACAATGTGAGAATCATCCATATGCATAATGATCCATTCAATTACTTCTGCACATGGCACAACTAGGAATATGCATGTGATCTTGTGCATCCTAGACTTCTTGATGTTTATGTATGCATGAAAATTTTATAATTCACTGAGAAACCTCTCCTGCATGAATGTGTTATATATTTTTCTCCAAGTGACTTATGTACCTTTTGTTGAGTCCCAAACCTGCACTTCCCTATATACCCTTTCAGCCTTCTTTTTCCATTTACTTCATCCACCAAGCTGTCAAATCATTGCATATTAGTCTAAAAAGAGCTTATGAAATGGTTTCCTAACTATGTTTATGACTATTGTTTGATTTAGATTTTTGTTCAAACAGTTGCGGAAACTTGTCACTTTCCGCAACCAGCCCAAGTTTTCGCAGCCATTTTGTTAAAGGCTATGTTACAAGTGTCCAATGGAGAAACCGGCCACATGTGCAAGATGCAAGTGACGTGTACATGGAGTGTGTCCCCTCAGTTCATCCAAATCACTCATAAACAATCATGGTCAACGAAGGTCAAAGGAAGGGCCAAATGAGGAGTTTTGCGGTGGCACGGCTCTGTTTTGCCCACGTGAAGGTTTGTGTGGCACAATCCTTAGTTTCTGGAGGTACTAGCACAGCTGTAGATCAGCCCGTGAAATGAATCGAGCAGCCATCACTCCATGGATTCAACTGTCATAATGACCATAACACTAGATCTCAGGCCGTGGAGATTTACGTGTCTCTTAGCAGCATAAAATCTAAGAATTAGTTGTAGCATTTTCACTTATAAATAACTCGTTGATATACGCTGGATAACTAGTTTTGGAGATGTAATTTTGACTGTTGTTATCAGCCCACTATACTATACTTTCCTTTGTTTTATTACTGCACTTTAATATATGAGAAGACAACATTCCTGAATTCAATTTGTGACTAAGTAATTGACTGGCCGAGGGTGCAGAGGGCCCCTGTACACCAAAGCTTTGTATAGTTTCTTAATTGCTTTCATTTATTGTTTTTTATAATCATTGCTTGTATATATTTTGTGTTGTTCTGATGTCACTGTTGTCCATATTTCCTTTATGTTTTTTTCATAACTATTAGCTGATCAGTGCTTCTTTTACAGGTTTTTGTAGGCAGCCCGGGCAAATTTACATATTTTTGATAAATACTAACATGAGATCATCTTGTCCTTTCTGCTGATTTTCATTTACTGAGTTTAATTCCAGCATTGTCATTTATTTCAAGTTTTGTTTTTCTTATTTACTTTTCTGCCACTTAGACATCATATTACTTACCTGTTTATGATTTCCTTTCTATAGCCAAGCGACTCAATTAGTAAGGAATCAGAATATTACTTGTTGTAGTATGATTTAGTTTGCTTTCC
>APFE031205325.1:128840-145882 GCA_000404065.3 Pinus taeda
TTAGACATTATATAATAGGCTATGAAACTTTTGTCCATACTGATCATTCTGCAATTAGATATCTAATGAACAAACCTGTTACTAATGGAGAGTTACAAGATGGCTCTTACTTTTACAAGAATTCAATATTACTGTGTTGGATAGACCAGGGAAACAAAATACAGTAGTTGATTTCTTTTCTAGAATCCAAAATACTAATGAAGATTCTCCTGTAGAGGATAAGTTTCCAGATGAGTATTTATTTGCAGTAACTACTAAGACTCCTTGGTATGCAAATATTGCTAACTATTTGTTTACAGGAAAGCTACCTCCACATTTATTTCCTAGTGAAAAAAGAAGAATTATTCAGGAGAGTTTGAATTATTCATGGGTTTCTAATGAATTGTTTAAAACAGGGCTAGATTGTGTGATCAAAAGATGTGTTTGGGAAGATGAAACGCCTGATATCCTCAAGGCATGTCATGATGAACCATGCGGTGGACACTTTGCTAACAAAAGGGCAGCCTATAAAATCCTTTCTTTAGGATATTATTGGCCTTCCCTTTTCAAATATGCAAAACAATATGTCAGAAGGTGTGACAACTGCCAAAGAGTTGGGAGACCGACTCTTTCAAATGAAATTCCATTACAACCACAGGTACTCATCGAACCCTTTGAAATATGGGCTTTAGATTTCATTGGACCTATTAATCCACCATGTAAGCAAAACAAGTATATATTGGTATGCACTAATTATGCCACTAAATGGGTAGAAGCCGAAGCATTACTTGCTGCTACTGAAAATTCAGTTGTTAACTTTCTTTATGAGGATATTTTTGCTTGCTTTGGTGTTCCAAGAGAAATTGTGACAGATCAGGGAAGTCAATTTACATCTAACTTGATGGAGAAGATGATGGAAGAATACAAAATCAAGCACAGAAAATCTACTCCTTACCATCTGCAAGCAAATAGCCAAGTGGAGTCTACAAACAAAGTTCTTGAGAGCATCATCACCAAAATTGTTCATCTACACAGAAGAGATTTGGCAGAAAGGCTTCCTGAAGCCTTATGGGCCTACAAAACTACATGGAAGAATACAACAGGACATTCTCCCTATGAACTTTTTTATGGGAAAGAAGTCCTGCTCCCCATTGAGTTTCAAGTCAAGACATTCAAGATGGCAGTCCAGTTGGGGATGAATCTATCAGAAGCCCAAAAGCACAGAATGGAGCAGCTGAATGAGCTAGATGAGATCAAACAAGAAGCAATTTTAAGGACTGATCTAGTTCAACATCAAAGAGCTAAGTGGCATGACAGATACATCAAAGAGAAAAAGTTTCAAGAGGGAGATTGGGCGCTACTATTTGATTCCAAGTTCAAAGACTTCAAAGGTAAATTTCAGACCCATTGGCTTGGGCCATATGAAATTGACAAAGTCTTTAACAATGGAGCGGTAAGAATCAAGACCATTGATGAATTTCAAATTCTTCTTATTGTGAATGGCTACCGATTGAAAATTTATCATAAGCCACTCTCAAAAGAGGAATTTGTCAAGATGTTCCAAGAGAATTCTGTAATAAGGCTGGTGGAGAACAATCCTTCTTCCCCACCAGCCTAGCCTTTGTTTCTTTCAGTTAAAAAAAAAAAAAAATTGTATAAGCCTGAAAACCAATCATAGATTGGCAGTCTTGTATAGAAAATATAGAGTGAAAATCAGGGACACCTGACACTCTATATTTTCCAAAAAAAAAAACTCTCTCCTCTCCTTTTTCCATCTTCACTCCACCTCATTTTCCATTTCACTCCATCTCCATCTCATTCACATTTTCGCTTCACTTCACTCCACTTCACTTTCACTCCATTCCACTCATTTCATTTGCATTTCATCAATAAAAGTTCTTTTCAGGACTATTTTCACTCAGTTAGTTCTTTTCTAACTATCTTTGTTCATCTAAGTGGGTGCTGTCCCAGTTTCCGCAGCTGGAAGTAGTTTCCGTAGCCAGAAACGATTTCCGCAGCTACCACCACTCTGTTTTTCAATTTCACCGTCAAAATGTTAGTGCAAAAATCATGAAAATGCAGGTGTAATTGAGCAATTGCCATGAAGACATGGAGCATTTACAAGACATCAAGAAAGAACAGTTGGTTAAAAGCTATGAGCAAGAAATGACAAAGTTTCCAAAGGAATGAGCAAATTTTTTTATCAAATAACAATTAAAGTCATGATTATGCATAGTTATCAAACCATAAAAAGTTCTACTATGTGCAATGATTCGATATGATAGCTCCATTACCCACTCCTATTCCAGGATATTACTCCACACACCATGCATTCATTTCTTAATGGTCTCATGATGGATTTTTGGGTTTAAACTCAAGTTGACTGCACTTTAATTTGCCACTTGCACTCATGAGATGTGACCAATCCCTTTACAGCTCCTCTCCACCGCATTTCCCGCAGCCATCTATCAAAATGTGTGATTTCCCATACGCAGCCGTTAATTCAAAAAAAAAAAAAAAAGATCTCGCCTCCACTCCGTTCACTTACCATTTCATTAATGATCTTCCTTTTCATATACACACATTTCAATTTGTGAACTTATTTACGACTGCTTATCCTCTGTTCCACCTGTAATCTGAAGCATTCCCATTACCTGCTATCTATTGTAGCCACTGCATTTTACCATAAACCCTGCAACCGAGCTACCTTCCCTCTACTAAATCCTCATATGCAATTTCATCCTCAGTTGAAATTCAAAATAGAGAAAGGAATGGGAAAAGTACTAAGGGCAGAGCCAGAAGGACCGAAATATTTAGAAGGTTACCCTCAAGCAAAAGATTTGCCGAGGAAAGCCAAATGGTTACACTTCATCCAAAAGCTCAAAGGCTATAACAAAGAGGTAACCAAGGCTTTTGCACGGTCTTTCGATGGTCAAATGGTGGAGATTGGAGATTTGAAGCTCACGATGATCGAAACAATAGTTGCAACTGCCACAGGCTTACCCTAGGAAGGTGAGCAATGGTTCAAAAACAAAAGCGTGGATGAACAGGCATGGAGAATTATGCTAAGAAACCCAGGTATGGACACCACTGTGTTTACTAAAGGAATTCATGTTCATGCATTGAAGGAAGAATGGGCCAGTCTATTGTTAGTTATCCAAAAATTTGTCACTTGTGAAGGACGCTTTGGTTCGATGTACATGTACCATGCTAGACTGTTGATGAATTTTTTAGAGAATAAAACTCTTAATTTGCCCTATTTCTTACTGTTGAGTTTGAAGAAGATGAGTATTATAGTCCAAAAACACATAGGCAATATAGAACCTCATCTATATCATCATGGACTTATAAAAATTCTCATTGAGGACCAACTAAAGAAAAACAAAGATACTTGGGAACAATTCTTGATAAGAAATTACTTCCAAGAGCCATCTGAGGCCTCTGGAAGTAGTACACCAAAGACACCAAGAAAAAGTAGGAGAAGAGAAAAGAGCACCATAGTTCAAGAAGTTGGTCAAAAAGAAGAAGAAAACAGAACTAAAGACAAGAAACAGAGGAAATAGAAAGGCAAAAGGACCATCCAAGAAATCTACCAATCACTTGAGCCATCCATAGAGGAGGATTATCAACCATTGTCAGAAATATTAGTACATCTTCAGGTTGCTATAGCAAAGAAAAAGGAAAAAGGGAAACAGAGTATACAAGAAAAGAGTACTAGTCCACCATACTTAAGGAGAAGCACCAGGCTAAGAGGAAAGTGGAGTAAAACACAAATAAAACGACCCCACTTCATCGACTTGGGTGGAGAGACACCTGAGAAAACTCCAACTGGTCGTAGTCCACCTCGTCCTTAGCCAAGCATTGAAACTAGTCCTCCACATGATGAAAGCCCTTCTCGGCCAGAGCTAGAGAGCAGTCCTCCTCCTCCACCAGATTTTGAACTCAGTCCAAGAAAGACACCTGAAGTAGATCCCAATCAACAGAAGGTATATGACTACTTGGAATCATTAGAAAAATCAGCTGCAGGTCCGAGTACCACTCTACCACTAGATGCACAAGTTCAGTCCTTAAAGCAGGAGGTATTTGAATTAGAGGTCCTAAACAGGCATATCAAGCAGGAAAATGAAGCACTCAAGGAGCAGAGAAAAGTAGATAAAATTATTCATGATAGCACTATGCTCCATTTGGGACTATGGCAAAAGAAAAACAAGAAACTGAAGAAAAAGTGCAAAAAGTTGAGCAAAGCATTGATCAATCTCAAATTCAGATGTCTAATAAGGAAACCAAGGATGGTGGTAGCACCAAAAAAGAAGAAAAGAGGACTAGATGTCCTAGTAGAAGCATTAGAACATATGGATTAGAGGGGAATGACTAAATTTTGGTTGCATGAGGACATGCAACACCTTCAAGTGGGGGTATGTTGAGTCCCAAACCTGCACTTCCCTATATACCCTTTCAGCCTTCTTTTTCCATTTACTTCATCCACCAAGCTGTCAAATCATTGCATATTAGTCTAAAAAGAGCTTATGAAATGGTTTCCTAACTATGTTTATGACTGTTGTTTGATTCAGATTTTTGTTCAAACAGCTGCGGAAACTTGTCACTTTCCGCAGCCAGCCCAAGTTTCCGCAGCCATTTTGTTAAAGGCTATGTTACAGGTGTCCAATGGAGAAACCAGCCACATGGGCAAGCTGCAAGTGACGTGTACATGGAGTGTGTCCCCTCAGTTCAGCCAAATCACTCATAAACGGTCATGGTCAACGACGATCAAAGGAAGGGCCAAATGAGGAGTTTTACGGTGGCACGGGTCTATTTTGCCCACGTGAAGGTTTGCATGGCACGATCCTTAGTTTCCGGAGGTACTGGCACAACTGTAGATCAGCCCGTGAACTGAATCGAGCAGCCACCACTCCATGGATTCAACTGCCATAATGACCATAACACTAGATCTCAGGCCATGGAGATTTATGTGTCTCTTGGCAGCATAAAATCTAGGAATTAGTTACAACATTTTCACTTATAAATAACGCGTTGATATACGCTGGATAGCTAGCTTTTGAAGATGTAATTTTGACTGTTGTTATCAGCCCACTGTATTGTACTTTACTTTGTTTTATTACTGCACTTTAATATATGAGAAGACAGCATTCCTGAATTCGATTTGTGACTAAGTAATTGGCTGGCCGAGGTTACAGAGGGCCCCTGTACACCAAATCTTTGTATAGTTTCTTACTTGCTTTCATTTACTACTTTTTATAATCATTTCTTGTATATATATTGCGCTATTCTGATGTTCATTACTATCCATATTTCCTTTATGTTTTTTTTTCATAACTGTTAGCTGATCAGTGCTTCTTTTACAGGTTTTTGTAGGCAGCCCGGGCAAATTTACATATTTTTGATAACTACTGACATGAGATCATCTTGTCCTTTCTATTGATTTTCGTTTACTGAGTTTAATTCCAGCATTGTCATTTCTTTCAAGTTTTGTTTTGCTTATTTACTTTTCTGCCACTTAGACATCATATTACTTACCTGTTTATGATTTCCTTTCTATAGCCAAGCGACTCAATTAGTAAGGAATTAGAATATTACTTGTTGTAGTATGATTTAGTTTGCTTTCCTGCAAATTAGAGATTGAATTACTTATGTCATTTTCAAGAGTTGAAATATGAATGAGTAGTTAAATCTTAGTTTCCTTTTATGAAATTTAATTTCCTGTAATTTAGATATCATATTACTCAGCTTGTTTATGATTACTTCCTATAGCCGGAGCGAGTCAAAAGGTGAAGGGTCGGAATATGGGTTGAAGTAGTGTGATTTAGTTTGCTTTGCTTTCAGTCTTCGAGTTACTTTAAGTTCAATTTTTATTTTCTTTTTCATACAGCAGTAAGAATACTGGGCCATTGTCACTAGTTCACTATTTTGGTACATTTACTTCCTTTTGAGAATTGATTTCATTACAGTCAGTTTGGAAACCTTCTTTTTGAGAACTTTTAAGTTTGGAAATCATTGTAGAAATCACCTTTACCATCCATACTTATCTTTCAATCTCGCCATCTCACACTAGGGAATCCACAGAAGATAAACCCAAAAACAAACTAAAAAACTAAAAAACGACAAAAGACTAAGAAAACGGTTATCTTTCACATACAGTGCACTTCACTTCATCAGTTTACGAATCCCGGATTGACATTTTAAATAGCAATTTAGGACATACTAAATTGACCAAACAGTTACCCGTACCACTTTGTGCTTGATGCTAGAGATAACATAGCCACTCTTCTTCTTCTCCAGCTTGTACTTTGTCTTCATGGCCTCCGCGAGGGCCAAATCACTACCCTTCCCTTCCGATATGGTCGCAAGGTCCTTTCCTTTGTATGGTAGCTGGGAAATGTGATGGATTAGGTCTATCGTGATGGGGATAGGCTACTCCAGCCATAGATATCCATCATGCACCAGGAAGAGCAGTTGCCTGATGACGAAAATGGTTATTGGGGAGTGATGGAAATGTGGCACCCATAGCAGATTCAGTAACCCGACCTTTTCCACTTTGCGCCGCCACTTTCGCGGCTCTAACATTGTTACCACCCCTGCATTGTTCTGCTTCATGAGATTCCCGGTCTCTAGGTGAGGGAACTTCTCGTAGCCAGTGAGGTCCCAGTCTTCAAACTTCATGGTTGGCACATGGCCTAGGTGTAGGCCTTCAAACACAACGTCGTCTGGGAGGAGCGAGATCTAGAGTGGACTCTTGGTTTCATCCAGGTCCTTGGGTACTTTGGCCTTCCCCTTTCGTGGGGGGGACATATGTGGGCAGTTTGTCGCAAATTGTGTAGGTTGAATATCCTCCTCCATGCCTTCGTCTTCTTCCTCAATGATGATAAGGGCCTGCAAATCTTCTTCCTCCTGATCTGTTTCTATCATGACAGCTTTCCTCTTTTCTTCCATTGATAGTTTGTTGCGTAGTGGGTTCCTCAGGGACACGTGTACTAGAGCCATTGCTTGTTTATCCTTCTTGGGTCTTGGCATACGTGATGATTTTAGGATCTATGTCACATCCTCGGCACCTACTGGAACATCCTCCACAATTGGGGTCTGCGCGACGTCGCCGACGGTTACCTCTTCAATTCCCAAACCATCCTTAGTTGTTGTCATCATCGCTGGGCTATAATCTGTCACTTGCGAATTCAGGGGCTCAATCAACGCTCGGCTCATAATGCTTGGGGCTCTGCTCAATTGTTCAATTCTCAAATGACCAAGTGTTGTTTGCTGGGAAACCCTTGGCATTTTATAGTTCCTTTTGAATTCGAACACGACCGTTCCCCTCAAATCCGGATCATTAATGCTTTATTGGCGGTAGATTTTCTCAAATCTTACCCATAAATCGTGTCTTAACTGTCTGTCACCCACGCCATTTGGCCTCAATTCGATTATCCCATCATGAATAATGACTTCAACAGTCACTTTCTGGCCAATCCACGCGGCAGTGCAGTCCCTCGTGCACAGTCGTGAACCTTGTGACTCTCCGCTTCTGTGCGCATCTCCATCATCGTGCAGCTCCCAGGCAGGATAGTTTATAGTCCCGCACTCCCTTCCAACTACCTAGAGCGCTAAGACTGTCCTTCCCTTGGCTAGTTAGGTGGTCGTACCACCCGTACAGAGCGCCATTGTATCCTCTATCATGGTTCTTGGAGAATCCCCACCTTCTATGGTTGCGCACTTCCTCATTTGCAATGCGCTACCTTGGTCACTACACTTGCCGATATGCGGTCCAAGCCAAGGCATCAGACTAACCAATTCACGACGATAGTTCTCAAACTTTTCAGTATGATCATACGCATCTTGCCTTATCATCCTAGTTTTCTCAGTGAGGAACTCTTCCTTTATCTCGTCTTCCAGCTTAATGACCTCTGCGTCCATCAAAGCACTTTTCTCTCTTAGTCATACCCTGTCTTTTTCAAGTTCACGAAGTCTAAGGTTTCCCTGTTGGATTTCTTCCTCAAGTCCCATGTGTTCTAGCTCTTCCGGCTATGGGATTCCTTCTTTTCGGGCTTCTTGAACTGTTGTATCTACGGGTGCTGTCATGCGCGGACTAGGCTTTGTCTGCTCCATAGGGATTATAGCATCTGCTTCATACTTCAGCGTTGGAAGTGCCGGTGCGGTCAGATTTTTGCACACTGTCCTATAAGCCCATAGAATGACTGGTACGCGCAAGTCCCAATCAGTGTGTCTCGCACGGTGGACTGTGTTCAATACTTCGCATACTTTGTCAAAGGCTTCCACGCGGATATTATTTGGCGTGCTTGGTTTTATCATACTTCATCATTCACGCCATCTTCTTGCCCACTCCTGTTTGTTGGTCTTGTTTCCTATCGTGAGGATGGTGTGCGTTCATGCAGGTTGTGTACCATACACCTGATCCCATCGGGAGAGGTGGGCGCGCAAGCTGTTTCATCCATCATACCCGGCTTCCATCCACATCTGAGGCTTTCCAAACTGTATGAGCATCATCCTTCTGCATTCGCGCCAGTCCTCAAAACTTATTTGATGCGTACCCCACCATTTTGTGGGCGTAGCGCGCAGTGTCCATTTCAGAGTGTCAAAACGTTGTTATTCTGGTACTTCTCTTTCAAACTCTTTCAGGAAATCATCCACCTTGCTCAACCCATCTTACATAGGCAGATCCCTTACCTCTGTTGTCACGCGGTGCAATGATCTTACCATCATGTTGCAATTAATCTTGGTTACCTCGTGTAACCAGTTCTGCCATCATTCTATTTCCTCATCTGAATCTGAGGTGCAAGAGATTTCACGCTCCCAAGAAATCCTGCCATCTGCTATTGGATTCACCCAATCCTGCTCCCACGCGGTTATCTTGTAGATACAGTCCAGATCGTCATCGCTCTCGTCGTCACGCACCGACTCTGAGTAGCGCGATCCTTCCGCAGGTTCTAAAGGTACCACTACGCGTAGTGACTTTTTGTCAAAAACCATCTTGCGCTTATTTAGATTTATCACTCCATTAATGTCAGTGGCCCAATCTATTCCTAGTAGCGTGGGATAGGGATTGTTGTCATCGACAATCTCTATCACCTCAAAATCTGCAAGCGCACTCGCACCTTCGATATCTACCATTATGCCTTGCAATCTTCCCATCGGTAGGATCTTTTGCTGGTTCGCCATTCACAATTGAATAGGAGACCATTGCAATGCGGGCCTGCCCATGCGCTCCCATGTCTACTTTGGCAGGACGTTCGCGTCCAACCCTAGATCCAAAATAACTTGATCCATTTCATATTCCCCGATTTCCACAGTGAATCTCATCTCCCTTCCTCTTCGTGTTGTGTGCTTCCCAAGCTTCTGGACTACGCACAGTGCTCTTGACCCAGCGCACCTAGTGATGAGTTCTTATAGTCCCTTCACAGTAGCAACTTCATGCATGTCTCCAGAAAGGTAGTGAGCATTGATGGGTCCATCTCTACTTCTAGTTTGTCTTTGTTACCTGAAGTGGAGGCCTCCGTGAAGCTCTTCTTAGCTTCCATGAATGTCTCCTTCATGCGCTCCAAATCGAACTTTGTTTCCTTTGTTGGAGCCTTGCGAACCTAGGCACTTTCTTCGAGCTACTTGCCCTTGTCATCTCCTATCGTGATACTGCTTCGGAGCACAATGTTTACATTCGGGTCCTCTTCACGCAGCTCAGACCTCATCATTTGTAGGTTCTGAGTTGGGGGAGGCTGGAGTGTTCCTTTATCGCGCAACCTCGCTATCAGTGTGGGGTAGTCCTCCGTCTCATGATCAAACTGGATACAATATAAACATGATGCTCTTGTCAGATTTGTACAATCGCGGGCATAATGCCCTGGCCCTCCGCAATTGTAAAAAATCAGTTGTCTGCTACCCCTTCTTCGTCCCATTCCACCTCGACTGCATTCGCGCCCCTGAAATCCAATGCGTGTCATCCCTGCATTTTGATCGAGGGCTCGCGTTTCAGTATGAACTCTGTAGGTAGGGGTCCGATCCATCATCAATTCATAACTTCTACAGGTGTGCTCATTATGGCCTACTGATCTACAAAAGTTACAGAACAACTGTTGGGATGTCTGTGTATACTTCTGTAATAGGTGGCAGTTATCTGTAGCATGCTTCCCTGCTATCTGAAAAATCGCACACCATAGTGCAGGCGCTACACTTGGTCCTACTTGTGCCTCTGGTCTCAATGGCATTGGTCCTCCTCCCTCCAGGTAGTTCACGAAGACTGGACAATGGTCCTTGTCATGTCCCTGGCCTTTGCACTTTATGCACCATACCTCCTCGCGCGCCTCTAGGCCAGTCGTCCTATCCTGTTTCAAACTCTCCATCTCCAAACACAAGTTTTTCAGCTACGCGTGGATCTGTTGGAGTCCCAAGCTAGGATCTTGTATCAAGGTCTCGTGCAGTCTCATTGTGATCTCCAAAGCTTTAGCCTGAGTGGATAGCTTCTACTATGACATCGCAATCCTTAGATGTGGCGTTAGTGACGCTACAAACCATACACGATGTTGCCCATCCATCAAGGTCATGTTGGCTTCATAAATCATACCTTTCAGTCTCTGATCCATCTCTCAGGGGGGCTCGCCTGGAAGCATCATGATTTCCTTAAACCCGATAATCAACTATGTCTCCGATTTTGGCCTGCTAAATTCCCTATTTAGTGCAGCTTGGATATCCACAATCCTTGCGTTTGGATTGTCATTGGAATGCTTAATGTACCACGTCAGTGCGTGATCTTGCAACGCGCTTACCAGTGTTGTCTTCTTTATATTTTCATCCATGACTCCTTGGGCTTCCCATACAACCTTTAGCACGAACCAAAATTGGTCTGGATCTTTGTTCCCTACTCCTTTGAACACCGACAACTTTATTGCGCTCGCCATATTGAACTGTGGTGATGGCGGAGGTGGTGTGGGTGGAGATGGGGGTGAAGAAGGTGAAACTAGTGGTGGTGTAAGTGGGGGTGGTATGCGCGAAATTCGTTGCCTTATCGGACTGATCGTACTTCTTGGTGAAACTTATGCGAGCTTTTCCTCACTTTCTCGCTGAGGTGAAATCAAGGGGCTAGTTTATATCTCTACGCTACCTTCGTTTCTATATATCCTCCCACTTCGCGTAGCCCCAAACATCAATTTATTCACATAACCCACTTTTCACATAGTAGCATTTTAATCCAAGTGTTCAAATATTTAACGTACTTACCTCGTGGTCCTTTGAGGAAGCGTCGTTCCACCTCGCTGTAGCTGACTGAAGTATCTGCCATGAACTCAATGATAAACCATCCTATAATTCGATCGAGCCAATGGTCCATAGTGTGCGTGATCTAATCTTCCAATGCTTCTAGTCTGCGCACCAACTCTGGAGTCCACACAATCAGGTTGTCGAGCCTACACCTTCCTTGACTTTCTGCTAGCTTCGCAGTCCATTCGTACAACTCAGAGGGGAAGGATGCAAAGAAAATTTCGTGGATTTCCGTATATAAGTAGCGCTCTAACCACTGTTCCTTCGATACTCACAGATTCTTGTTTTCCTGCGCCGCGAACTCGTGAATCTTTTTGTCCAGGCACTCTTCAATTTCTTTCTTTTGTCGGATTCCAGTGACACGACATCATACATCCCTTATGCAGATCCTGGTCCTGGAAATGAAACCATTTGTTGGCTTGTTGGGACTTGACCCAAGTTTAGAGGTGATTTAGCTAAACAAATCCTGGTACTACTGGCCCTTTGGGCAACAACCCGCGGAGCACGGACTGAGGTCTCACCCGAAGTAGTATGGGAGGGTGCTAGAACCATGTTTTCGCACCTTGGAGATGTCTGATAAGTTCAAGTGGTCCGTGGTTTGACTCTGCGCGCACGTTGCTACGTGCACTTACCTGTACCTCGCAGCCCTAGATTTTCACGCAGCTCTACTCAGGGGCCGAATGATGTTATTACCCAAGCCTTTACCAGTATTCCGCTGTTAGTTGATTAACTTAGCTTACTTGCATGTGTAAATTATACTTAGCAATATAAATCATTCATACAGGTGCGCGGAGTAAATGAACAATATATTTGCAATTTATATCAAACATGTAATAACCCAAGAATATATACACAGAATTAAGATAAAACTTCTCTTTATTATTTCTTCCTTGGTTACAAACTTGACTCCACTCTGCCACTCAGCTACAGGGGTCCGTGCACTTAGCTGCAGACGACTAGGCCTCTGTGCACTCAGCTGCAAAGCCTTCTCCTACTATACGACCCAAGACACACTTAGACACTTAGACTCTTGCTCTTTGCTTCTACTTCGCTATCTCATAATTCGTTGGTTCTCTTTTACACTTAGAGCATCGCTCTATTTATACAACCCCATGGTCCGCGGACCATGGGTAGGCTGACATTACATTACAAGACTAGGGCGAACAACCCTATGACTCTATCATACATTTCGCACTTCGCGCCAGCAATTCGCGGTGTCTTTACAACAATATTGGGTCAAAACTTGGGCTTTGAGCCCCAAAACATGCCTTGGGGGGATTCCATGCCCAACAGAGAACGAGAAGACCGCTCTGATACCACTGATATGAACTTAAACAAGAACACAACAAATTATAGATATAACCACAAATACAGAGATGCAGTAGAGATAACACTTTATTTCATTAATATCATAATACTAAAATATGCTACAAATAGAATGGAAATAAACTAGCTTGGGCGATGGTCGCTTATCTCTGAGAAGAGATGTAGCGGCTACATGCCTCTGAATTATGTTACAATGAGGCTCAAGGGCCTATTTATTATTGAACAATAATAGGAAACCCTAAACAACCAAAACCAAAACCCTTGGAGATGTAACACTAGGAGTTTGTGGACCCCATTGGGCAGCCAACTTCTCGGGGTTGTAACTTGGTCATATTACTCTATTTGGCACGTACGAGACCTTGTTGGAAAGGTCTCCCTAAATAATACAAGATTTGTGGCAAGCCCCTACCTATGGCTATGGCCTACATCGGACCTCAAAAAAACGTCATTTAGGGAGTCAAAAATGCTCTGGAAGTTCAAGAATAAAAAAATTGCTAAAAATAGTAAATGTTGAAATAAACAAGGAAATAGATGAAACCTACTAGAGGTCTAGGTGGAATAGGTAGGTGGCCACCAATATCCGCCTTGATCGAGAGCCTTGAAAAAGGCCCTTATATATAATTAGTATATATATATATACATTGATAGTTAATGAAGTGCAGGGGTTGAAATCCTTAAGACCTAGAGCAAGGAACTTTGAGGAGGAAAGTTTTAGGCCTTATTAACCCAAAGGGACCAATGTGGTGACTGGAGGCTAGGCATAAGGAGGCTTTGACATCAGATGGAAGACAAAGTCATTAACCAACATAAAATAATTATTGTCCAGGGACCTTGGAGGTTTACCCATCAAAATCCTTAGGATTTTGTTCCCAAGATGACATGGTACAATGGGGTTGATTGAATGTGCCTTATGCACTTCGATGAAGAAAATCCCAATCAAATGTTAACGGGGAAACACCTTGATTGCGAAGGGTTGAATCCCTTCTAGGATCATAAGCCACGTGGAAAGATTGCGTCGACATGACATAAGGTGAATCACCCAAGTGGATTTAAATGGAGGTATTCCAAAAAGAATCGAGGAATTCTCGTCATGGGAGATAGAAATATTTGTGCAATTTACAAGATGATTTTTATGTCCCTATACTTTTTCCCTAAAAGTTTCAAGAGGAGTCACATAAACAATACCCAGAATTTTATTTTTGGGGTGACGTGGCTCCGAGGGACGCGCATGGCCAAAGTCATGTTGTGGGAAAAATGAATACATCCTCGTAAGTGATCCACGAAGGGGATAGACCCCACACAACAATAGACCAACTTATCGATGATCAATTGAGGTATAGCGTGATGGGGAGGGTGACGTCACCCCGGGCTTATGTCAACCTGGAGGTTTGAAGGATCATTGCTTGGGAACCACCAAGGTATTAAGGGCTAAGGTGATGTGGTGCAAGAGGGGCCCACTCTCTAGCGAGAGTGGGCCCCTCTTGCACCACATCACCTTAGCCCTTAATACCTTGGTGGTTCCCAAGGTATTAATCCTTATATGCATATTTAGAAAGGGGAAGAACCTGTATAATGTGATACTGTCATGAGCACGTTGGCAACTACCACAGGGCGACAATGTGGATAGCCACATGGGTACCACGGAGGTCCACGTGGCGGTACCCACTAAGTTGGCATATTATATTAATAAAAATTTGAGAGGATATAACTTTTGATTCCAAAACTCGATTAAGGAAAAAATATATGTGTCCTAAGAGGTCTCGACGAGATGGACGTAGTGGTGTCATTTGTTTTTAGTTTTGGAAGAGTGAAAGAGATCGAAAAAAATATGTCCCCATTTCCATGACAAGATAGTAAAGGTTGTGTCGCCATAATAACCATCTCCTTACATCTCTAGTGTGGTCTATGGGGGTAAGGGGGTGTGTTACAGGCGTTAGCAAATAGTGTTGCCATAGTAACCATCTCCTTATATGTCTAGTGTGGTCTATGGGGTAAGGGGGTGCGTTACATGCATTAACAAATAGAAAACCTCCAGGGATCATTAGATCGAGGACCAATTAGATAGCCTTATCTAGCAATGAACAACCCACAATAGCTCAACTAGTCCCTAATCTAAAAACCATAGAATCATCTCACCATGATGCACTCAAGGAACAAGGTGATCCATCTAATTATACTACATACACATTTCTATGTAAATGTTGTTTAATTATCCAAGTTTTTTAGTGTATATATGCACACAATCATAGTAAGGTATTTGGGAAAACTTCGAAATTTTGAAGAAAAGGATCATGTAAGAAATCAATGTCTCAAAAACTTTATTTGGTTCAGGTCCCAAATTTTGTTTAATCATCACAATGTAATAGTTGCATTTCCTATATATATTTAAAGTAATAGAAATATTATCTTGTTCTCGTTATATATATCTATATTATATATATATATATATAAGTGTAGTTTAAATATGTAATTTTTTCAACATTTGCAATATGGTTTGAAATTTAAAAAAAATTATTGAAATTGAAATGACTTATTAATTATTGAGATTGTATAATCAAACTCAATCATTAATATATCATTTCATTAATATATGGCATGGAGTATGCCCTAATACTGCTTCGGCTTGACTAAGAGCTCATCTTCCTCGGATGTAAGGAAACAAGTTAATGGCCCAAGACCCAAAGGCATCTGGCAGGAGTGAAAGCTCACCCACCTTATGGACCACTAAAGCCTGCCCCCTTATGGACCACCAACAGGTAATTACAAGTGGCATGGTTTTCCTTGAATAAAAATGATGAATCAATCTACATTAGTGGATGATAGCCAATGATGGATGTCCCCACTGCTGGTTTGACAACTGAGTTATGATAGGTTTACCTACTTTTGAAAAAAACATCAAAATAGAAAATAGGTTTTTTAGAAACCAAATTTATTGATATATTTAAAAATATAATTTAAATAATATAAAATTACAATTTTACCAATATTTGTACCATTGAATATAATAATAATAGTAATAAATTTTAATTTTATGTGTGTGTGGGGGGAAACATGTGTGTGGAGGGAAACATACAAGGCGTTTTTTTTTTTTATGTTCACAGGTTACTCTATTTCGGCTACAAGTGGCAGTTGCACTTGGCAATTTTCAGGCAACACAAAATATGGACGTAAATTTTAAGGGTTGCAGAAGAAAAAAAATTGTGGAATTATCTTCATCTAGACATTTTCTGAAAACATGTTGATAGGAAGGATAGGCGGCAATTATGATTCATATGGATAATGGTAGCCTTTTTTTTCTTTTCTTTTTTAGCTAAAATGTAAAAGCTCAATCTCTATGAAGAGTTTGTGGATAGTACAACAAGATAAATCACTATCTTGAGTTTGGAAACTTTTTGGATATGTATATGATCATATAAAGACACATATGAGAAAGCCTCATAAGAACTACAAGAATGTTTTCCTTCGAGGAAATATCCAAGCAAATCTATCCAAAGGGATCACATCATGTCGGTTTATTAGTACAGTCTAACCCCAAAAGCATCGAAGAGAATTGACCCTTTAACTCTCCATTAATAAAATATTTTAGCACCAAAAACTCAACCAACTAAACTAACCCTCAAAGCTAAAAATTATAAATAAAATAATATTTTATTTGTTATATTAAATGAAATAATATATTTTTAAATATATAATAATTTACTATATTAAAATTAGGTTCTATAAATATACCAATAAAGTTTTCCATCATTATTTTAAACTTAGGCATGCAAAAAAAAAATGAAAAGCTTAGAAAAAAATCAAAGCAAGCATCAGGATGTTGACACATTCAACTACAGGTAGATACGGTTCATGATATTACAAATCACGAAACATTTTAAACATTAAACTATACTTCAAACTCACTCATGGTTTTTCAAGTCTCTCCACCTAACTAAAAACTCCTAACTTATGATTCAATCCCCCTTTTAAAATCTTATATTCCACATCCATTACCAGGGCATTTGTTAAACATGAGTATAACATCAACCATGGACAACTCCCATAATCCGGAAAACACACCCAACTAAACCCAACTAATTAGGAATATTATCACCTTTGTAAAGAGACATATATATAGTGTATATACAAAATAAAGAGACATATATATAATGTATATACAAAACACAAAGTGCTTAGAATTTTTTTTTTACTCATTTCTTACACATAACTATTAAACTTTATCTAAGTTGATAATGCATTCAAATATAATTATATATTTTATTAAACATAAAAAATAAATTATTTATATATAGTGTATATACAAAATAAAGAGACATATATATAATGTATATACAAAACACAAAGTGCTTAGAAATTCTTTTTGACTCATTTCTTACACATAACTATTAAACTTTATCTAAGTTGATAATGCATCAAATATAATTATTAAATTTTACTTAAACATAAAAATAAATTATTTAAATAAT
>APFE031205325.1:146154-196975 GCA_000404065.3 Pinus taeda
TTTAAACTTATGTTTTTTATACGTTTAATTTTAAATTTGGTATTTTGATAACATAAAATATAATTTTCAGAATATCAAATTTTATTAAGTTTATGATGTTTTAATTTTAACTAGATTTATAAGTATACAATAGATAGTGATAGAGTGTATTGTTAACTCACATTGTGATATGAATGTTATTTGTTTGAAATTTTGTAAGAAAAAATTTACTCATATTAAGAGTTAGTATGATCTGAATATCTTTATGCTTATAAATTACGGTTTCTCAAATCATATATCAACTTAACAAAGTATAAAATAAATAAATATTTTTTGAATTAACAATTATGTTTTAACATAATTAATTTCCACACTTTAAAACGTATTATACATTTATCTCAATTAACTAACAATATCATTTAAAATCAGGAGGGAGAAAGTCCTCCTTCTTCTTTCTCTGGTTTTGTTTCAAGAAAGCTCTGATTTTTCTTTCTGGTAGATGAAGGTTTCCATTCGCTAATCATGATGTTCCAGTGATCGCAGGTTCTTCATGAGTGCTTACAATATACAGTTGTTGGATGGAGTATGTTAGGTCTCGCTTCTTTTTGATGTCTGCGATTTGCTATGGGTTGTGTGTTCACCATAACTTCAATTCTGGTGTAGTTAGGAGTTTTGATTCAGATGTTGTTCAATGAGAGTTTTTGGATTATGCTGATCCTATTTTAAGCACATATATGTGGAACATTTATGTTTTTTAATTCTGGCTTGTGCCTTGGGGTAAAATATCTTGTATGTTTTTCATCACAAAGACCAGAGGAACTGATATAATGTCATTGTTTATATTACTGATATAAATGAAATATAGCTTTTTTTAGCCTGAAAAAATCATTTAAAATTTCATTTTGTCCAATATATATTATAATTAATTTGAAAAAACAAATTATTAAATATGATATTTCTAAATGGCTCAAGAAACCCAATCACATTCTGAAATGAAAATTATGATAGATACACCCTAACATATACTGCATTAATCTTGATAGAATATTAAGATTTGAGTAATGACTTACTTCCCAAGCCTGTGAATGAATGAACCTTTGAATGAGGAGGTTGAGTTTGTATAAAAAAAGGAAATATTAAAATAGGGATTTTACTAATTTTGATATTATATATTGATGTATTGATTATGGTGATTATTTTATTTCACCGTTTTTCACTATACATTTAATAAAGATAAATTAAAAATCTATAATCTATAATATGAAGGTAAATTTTATTTATATTTTTGGATTCATTATTTATTGTTTTTTAACTTATGCATGCAATATATTAAATGTAAAAAATAGTGAATAGTGAAATACAAATACACACCAATTATAATGAACACCAAGGTATCATTTGGGAAACTCTTTTGGAAGAAAGTCTAACTGAAAGATGAGGTTGCTCTACTCTCTTTTGTTTAAATGAACATGATGCAAATACAAAGGAGAAGACACTCTACATGGAGTTACTTGAGAACTGTGGCCCATGGGCTGCTATAAAACAAAACCCCCCTCTAATATATTATCTCTCGATCTACTCTCAACTACTCTAGTCTACTATGGAAGAAAAATACTCTCAAATATAATGGAACCCCTTTTCTTCCTAGTGCCCTAGTTGTAGCACAACGTAATAGCCAACTAGGGATTAAGTTTGACTCATTTAACTTTGAACTAGAGTTACGACTTTGACCCTTCTAGAGTCTTCTTCCATGTGGCTAGCCCCTTGTCCATGAGTAATGGGGACTGACGTGGCTTCCTCTCAAATTATGGTGGTCAATCACAATAACTCAACTTTCGTGAGACATAACTTTGTATTTAAACTCCAATTGATGTAATTCTTAGACCATTGGAAAGGTCTTTGTGTATATAATGGTATCATAAGGTGCCTCCTTTAAGTGACAAAGTTTCTCCCTCATAAAATATCATTTAAGTCCTCAAACTGGCCCTGAAAGGTTCACATCCCACTTCTCCAAACTGGCTCCCATTACTAAACTACTCCTATAAGTTGATTCCTTCAATTTTTCCACTCTAAAAGCATCAAGATAGATGAAAAATTATATATAAATCCGATCAAAATCATTTGCTATGGACATACATCATTTATAAATGTAAATTTAACTATATATCACTAATGGCATGACCAATCTCAATTTATTTAAATCTTTATAAGACTATAAATTACTTAACCTAAGGGAATTCATTTTGAAAGAGTTTTAAACACTTATTTGAAAATATTAATAATTCAGAAACATAATTAAATTTCATATTTACTCTATAATATACATAAATAACAAACTTAGTAATTCTAAAAATACTCAATAAGCCTAACTACATCCTCAAAGACATATTTACAATAGATATGCCATAACTATGAAAGACACATTTACGATAGATATGCCATAACTATGAAAGACACATTTACAATAGATATATCATAACTATGATCTTGACATAATACCAAAAACTCAAATGATAATTCAATGTCTCATAATTACTAAGCAAGGCAACTTATTTATGAATGAATCTCTCAAATGAATTTGTCATGGATGCTCTTCTAACAACTTTTGCCAAGAGGTGCTATAAAATAGGTGCTCAAATGTTTGTGGTTTTATACACAATGTACACTACATGTCATATACAAAATGTCTAATAAATGTTTGTGGTTTCATGCGCAATATACACTACATGTTATATACAAAATGTGTAATACATATTTATGATTAGGTAATTATGGATTTGACATATATGAGTTTGGTAAATAGAATTTAGTATATTATTAGTGTAAACAAGTTTTATAAAACAAAAATGGTCTTGTTTATTATGAAAAGCTAAAAAGTGTTTATTCAAATTTTCAATAACTTTTAATTATAAAGATGAGAAATAATTAAAAGATATTATTAAGTTTTATCTACATTATTACAATGTTAGATGTAATTGTTAAAAACATATTGTTATATATCATATTTTTAAACAAAATGTTTTAAAAGTGTATTTAGAACCATTTAATCAAGTTTCATATCTTTAAGCATCACTTACCTATATTTTAATAATATTTCATATCTTTAAACATCACTTAAATATATTTGAGTAGTTTGAAATGAAAGAAAAAAATAATTATTTTATTTACTTGCTAATCAAATTTCAAATAAAAAACTAAACATATACTATTTTATAATTATTTTTAAATTTAAAATTTATATATTATATTTTAAAATCATATTTTTTAAGTTATAATATTAATTTGAAATATTGTATATACAACCCTTCATATCTTTGAAATAGAGTATATACATCTATTCTTATATTTAAATCTTTGATATATGGTATATACATCTATTCTTATATTTAAGATGTGGTATATATATACCAATGGATAAATATACATGTATACTCGTTCATATCCATCCACTTACACCTCAAGATTCCATATATACACATTTATGATCAACCAACACCACAAGTTGAAATGACATCCTTGCCACCTATGCAGTTAGTTTAGCTTATTCTGGACGAAACATTCAATTTCAGCGCTGTACAAATGGAACAAGTGTGTAATGCACACTTAACACTACTAATTAACTGGTCCTACTCCACTTGCATAAAAATCATATCGCACTCAAACTTTCAAATTCCTTACACAAATCTTTATTTTTGCAAACATCTCTGACATTTATTAAAATAAGAGAAGGCACACCCTGCTTTAAGGTCTAACTTTAAAAAGGCGTGCTGACCACTCGAAAGAGGAGCCCCTCTTCTCATAAATTTTGGGTTCCTGCAGAGGTATGAGAAAGAGTGGTTAAAGTTTAAAATTTGAACACAGAAGGGAAAGGTGGGTTTTTGGAACAAATAAAGGCACTGGCTTTAGCTTTATTAGTATATTTGCCAAAGATGTAAAATATGTTTTTGTGAGTACAGATCCCAACTGTGATGTTCTGGATTGAGATGTTTGTTTGTTTCTTTTCAAAATGTGCTCCATTTTCTAATGGCTGTTAATCTCTCTGGCACACCCTTTTAAATATTAATTTGAGAACTTGCTTTCTAGTTTGTAATCGTTCTGGTGCTTTAAAACTTTTGACTGTCTGTTCTGTGCTGTTACCTGAGCTAAGCAGCCTTTGTGAATTCAGCCAGTGATAATAATCCATTTCCATAATACTGGGTCTGCTCTCTTTTATTCATTTGTTTCTTGGCTAGAGCAGGATTTCTGTTGCTATAGGTTTGTTGTTTTTGAAGTAAGGTTCATTTTGTTGGCATTCACAATGCAATCTGAATGGGTTTTGATTTGGGTTTTAAGGCTTGTTGCAGTTTGATTGGGAACTGATTTGTTCTTTGGTTTTGCATTGTAGAATATGCGGAGACTGACACTTTCTTGGGCTTGATTCAGGACAGGAAATGTTCCAGCAAATATAGTTAGTTTTTCCGAAGAGTCACAGCAACCATGAGTACTGCCAGATTTATTAAGTGTGTGACTGTGGGGGATGGTGCTGTGGGAAAGACTTGCATGCTTATTTCCTACACGAGCAACACATTTCCAACGGTAAGTGCATTCATATATGAATTTATCCTCTAGTATGGCTGAATCAATATTGGGGTTTGAGGCCTAACAAATCCATGTCTTCATTGTAACAGCCGTTGCTTCATGTAGAGGCTTAGTGGGTTTTTGAGATTCTAGTGCATCGGACTGACCCATATTTGCATTTTGTGGCCAGGACTATGTACCAACAGTGTTTGATAACTTCAGTGCAAATGTAGTGGTGGATGGAAGTACAGTGAATCTTGGCCTCTGGGACACGGCGGGTAATGTGCCTGCTGCTTCTTATGTCAGTTGCAATAACTGTATTTCATCCATAAGCATTAAACAGGCTTTGAGAAACATGCAAATGATTTTTCCCTTTCATGAAAAGAATAAAGTTGCAATAAATAGTTATGCATACTCCAAATAGATTGGTCTGTAGTCCGGCTGTAGACTGGTAAATGTTTACCAGTCCATTGGGTTATGGTCTAGTAGACCGGTGAGAGTTTACCACAACTGGCCCAGGTTCAATTCCCGGTGTTTAGATGCTTTCACCTATGTCGGCCACGTGGGTATACCAAAGCCTTATGTTCCAGGAGATTGACCGCTGTCTGGCCAAAAAAATGGGGAAGTTTCTGTTTTAAAAAAGGGTTCTTACATACTCTATGGTTCCTTCACATGTCATTTCTATTGTACAATTCCTTTGAGATAACTTCTTCCGTAGCAAAGCTTTCTTTCTTCAGTTGCAGATTTAAACCATGCGAAGATGCAAGTTGTTATGGAAACGCATAGAACACGCTGCAAATTTTCCCTATTATGTCCTCTGGCATGTTGCTGTTATTTGCAATCTGCCGGGAATGTTTACCAGTCCGTTGGCTATGGTCCAGTAGACCAGTTGGAGTTTACCACAACTTGCCAGGCTCAATTCCCGGTGTGTAAGCTCTTGCACCTGTTTCAGCCACGTGGGTATCCCCAAAGCCTTAACTCCCAGGAGATTGACCGCACTGTGGCAAAAAAGACTGAGAAGTTTATGTTTTTAAAGATGGGGTTATATATTCTCGAAGTTTCCTTCACATGTCGTTACGACTGTACAATTCCTTTGAGATAACCTCTTGGGTAGCAAAACTTTGTCTTGAGTTGGAGATTTAAACTATGCAAAGTTGCAGGTTGATATGAAAATGTCTATAGATTATACAGCAAGTTTTCCCAAGATGTCCTCTGGCATGTTGCATATTCCTATCAAACTCTTCTGGATGCATATTAGCGGTTACTTCTGAGAGACTTGTAGATTATATTGGTGGCAGAAAGGGGGAGTATGGCATATTTTTCATAGGTTAATAGTTGCAGACATATTATTGCAGGGCAAGAGGATTACAACAGGCTTAGGCCCCTGAGTTACAGAGGTGCAGATGTCTTCCTCCTGGCTTTCTCCTTGATCAGCAAGGCCAGTTATGAAAACATTTTCAAAAAGGTAATTGCTTACCATAGCTTTGTGTTTCATCTTTTTTTTTTTGAAGTGGATTATGTTGGACATGGTTCTTGAAAGGAGAAATGTGTGCTTTAGGTTTGCATTTTTTTGAACTTTTGAAAATGATCCTCAAGATTTTTTCCTGTTTGCTTTGTGGTTCTTGTTTCTTATGTGTCAGTGGATTCCAGAATTGAGACACTACGCACCATCTGTGCCTATCATTTTGGTGGGAACAAAATTAGGTGGGGATAGGCTCATCCCCAATTAACTATCTTTAGTTGGACTGTTTTTTTGAATCGAGTTCTAATTTGTTTCCTGGTTTTCTCTGAAAATTCTTTTTCTATGGCTACAGATTTACGAGAAGACAAACAGTTTTTTGCGGATCATCCCGGAGCAGCCCCAATCTCGACAGCTCAAGTGTGTTCTTTCTTCAGGAACCTGTGATTGCAATAAAGTCTCTTATAAGTATAAGTTATCAAGAACTACTGTTTCTGTTGCAGCCTTTGGTGCTATAGGTTTTATCTTAGAAATATTTTGCTTGTATTTTGGTGGAAAAAACTATGATAACATCAGTGATTATTGTGATTGAGACCCCTGTTTCCTGTTATAATGTAAAGTTTGCTGTTATTATTGGAGAGTATATTATTACACCACGTTGTTTGTATCTTGTTAAAAACTTCAGTTCTTCAACTATTCCTACTTTGGCAATGACATCTTGTCTGTTTGTGGCGCTGGGTATCTCGCATTTTATATTTTTTTTCGAAGGAAAGAAATTAGCCTCTCTCTCAGCCTGAGTGTTAGAGTGTGGTTGCTGGTACCACCAGGCCAGCCCACAGGTATTCTTAAAAACAATATTCACAGGCATGGAACCATTACAGTAATAATTATCAAGGAATTATAGCTCATCAGCTAGGGTGTGGTTGCTGGTACCAGGCCAGCCCACACTTATATTCAAAAAGTTCACAAGTCTCAAAACCAATACAACAATATTCATAGGCACAAAATTGTTGCAATAATACTTATCAATGCATTATAGCTCATCATGTCACTTGCAAAGGCATGAACCCGGGTATAGAAGATAACAACCATTCCACCCAACTATCCAAGATAACCCCAATTGACTGTCTCATTTTACATAAATGTTCCTCATGTTTTCATCCCTGGCAAGCTTGTCTTGTTATTGCATCAACTTCGTTCAAGTTTGCCAGTAAGAAAAGTGAGTTACATGGGTTCTAGCATTATTTTTTCCTATGTAGAATATGGCCCTGTTGATTTTTTTGTGCATCTATCATTCATTATACTGTTGTCATACTTTATCCAATTACTTCCCTATAAGTTTTGATATTCTGGGAGACTAGTGAGAACAATCACATTGGCATTTGACTATAGGATTTACATTTTCTGTACATTATTATTGCCGAGGAATAACTTACACCAATATACATCTCTGTCTTGGCAGGGTGAAGATTTGAAGAAGCAAATCGGGGCTGCAGCATACATTGAATGCAGTTCTAAAACACAACAGGTATGCCCATGGAGAGAGATTCTGCAGGTATATCAAGGGAAAGACGCATTAATTTTAAATGACAAATACATATAAACTTGCAACATCATTACAAAGAATGGGGATAGTGGTATTTTTCCTAAGGTAATTGACCTCATATGTCTCAAAGCTTGAGGTACGAAGTTGGTCAGAGGGGAAGTTATAGTTTCTTTGGTAAAACTTTTCTGGCAGTTGATTTAGTGGGAATCACAACCTTCTTAGCACAGATCAGACAGACCAAATAGTCCTGTCAATCTAACAGTACCAAAAAGAACTCAAATCATGCTCTGTGTTTGTTGTGGGCCTAGTGGGTCATCTTTAGGTGCATGTAATCATTATCTACAGGCCTATTTTGAAATCAAGCCCTAGGATTGTATTGAAGTGCATGCAACTACTCGCTGAACGCAATGTAGAAAATTGTTATTCTCTCCCTTTCTGTTACAGATTAGCCTGGGGTGTTTAGTTGAATGCCATTTTCTAGCTGTCTCGAAGTTTTTCCTTTCCTGTAATCTAATTACATGTGCCTTGTTGTTTGTATTAAATTCTCGTTGACAACCTCTTTATCAGTTTCCGTTCATTCGAGTACACTCCTAGATCAGATTGACATTGGTTTCTATTTTCAAATCTCCTGAAGATATTCTGGTTTTACCTTTATTGCAGAATGTTAAGGCTGTTTTTGATGCCGCAATTAAGGTGGTTCTTCAACCACCAAAGCAAAAGAAACGCAGAAAGAAGCAAAGAACATGCTTTATTCTTTAAGGGCTTTATCTATCTTTGGCATCTGCAGAACTTTAAAGTGCATTATTTAATCAAAGGCTGGCATAATATTTCCCACGTACTTATGATTTGTTACTCTATGTTGAGTATGTTGAATTTATTGTAAAGCCAGATGCTCTGGCAAAAGGTCCTGGTTTTTTTCATTTTATATCATTGCCTACTGTGGTAATGGAGGACTGTTTTGAAATGTAATGAAAGTTGGGTGTACATGCATAGGATACTATGATGAGAGTGGTCAAATATTTTTTTTTGACCATGTAAGGTCTCAAATGCAGTTGAAGTTATACTGCTAAGAATCATGTTCAAGGCATGGAGGTGCTGTGCTCTTTGCCCTGTCAGAAAGCCATGTAATTTTTTATTACTGAGTTTGTCTGTATTGTCTCAATATGCAAGATTTACTTTAGTATATAAAAACCTACAGTTTCCAATTTCCACGGTTAAAGAAGTTGGTCAACATGTGCATCAAGCTCTTAGAATCTGTGCATCAATCTGTTAGAATCTGTGATTCTGTCCAACTGCATCACTTCACGTCAGCTTCTTGTTATTAATTAAAATAGCTATATTTTGAACAAGAAATTCAATGACTAAAAGCCTCAAGGTGTTAAAAAATCGCTTTCTTTGACATGAAATTTAATGAATGAAAGGCCCTAGTGCCCAAAATGTTTAATTTTTAAATAAGTGCTCTGTCCAATTTCATGACTTTAATTTAAACTGCTTGTTGCTAAAATGGCTATATTTTGAACATGACATTTAACGAATGAAAAGCACGAGTGCCCAAAATGTTTGTTTATTTTTTAAACAAGTGCTCCTAGATTTGCATGTATTCATCTAAAATACAACACACAAACTCAAAATGTTAGCCAACTGAAAGCTTAAAAGGTAAGCTCTTACAACACAGAAATTCAAAATGTTAGCCAAGGGTAAGTTTTTACAACACAGAAATTCAAAATGTTAGCCAATGCTTGTGTTCATTGACACTGTAAAATACATTTTAACTGCTTTATCCAAGTTTCATAAGTTTTCCTTTTTTTTTTTTGATTATATATTATTAAAAAAGGGATGGAAAGTGTTATCCTAGCTTCCAAGTATGAGCAATTTTATATCAGTTGGGATTTAACTACCTTTTATCTTTTCAAATTTTTATGGCCATAAAACATCACATGGTATCAATGTTGATTAAGAATATATTAATATGAATTATAAAAATGTGGATTAAAAATACATTAATATATATCATAAGAAAACATTACATGTGCAACATGTTTTGGAGTTAAAATCTTTTTGTACGGCAATTAAATTAAAAATGACGTTTATTAAATCTGTGTTTGTCATTCCATTGTTATCTATTATATATTTATATATATAAAGTATATGTTTATTATTTAATTGAATAGTTATTAATTGTATAATAAAATCTATAAATTAAGATAAAATGAATTTAGATAGAGTTTAATTATGAGTAATATAAAAATAATTATTTTAATTTGATCATTTGAAATTTGTTCAATTTTTTTGGTTGAAAATATAGAGTATTATTGAAAACGATCCATCTCAATTATCTTCAATTTTTTGTATGTAAAGGGAATTCAATTACTAAATAATAGGGGATTACATCAAAAAGCTTCAGAGTTCATTTGGACCATGTACAAAAATGAACCTTACAAAGAGTCATAAGAGATAAACATAACATAGCATGTTTCAAGTAAAACAAGTTTATACTATAATGCAAAGCCATATGTTTGTAAACATAGTCACAAAATGAAAGTTGGAAGCAAAAGCTATCAGATAATCATGGGATAATGATTGGGCTCCTTGGGTTTGTTAGAGGGTTGGGCGTGTCTAACAGGATTCTAAAGTGTTGTTTAATGTGAGCCAAGTGTTTATTCATCATGTCTAGTTTGCAATTGTTATGCTTTATAGGACCATTCAAATGGTTCAGATTTTGGAGCATATCTCTTCTTGATGTTTGGTTATCCATTAACACTCTTCCCAACAAAATTTTCAACATCTAATAAAGATCAACAACCTACATCTATTGGTTCACCTTGTTCCTCTTCTTAATGTTTGGTTATCCATTAACCACTCTTCCCAACAAAATTTTCAACATCTAATAAAGATCAATAACCTAGATGTATTGGTTCACCTTGTTCCTCGTTTCTTTGGTGTTTGGAATCCATGCCTCCCAATCTATCCTTATTGCAACATTAGAAAGTGAAGATTGCTAAGACAACCTCTCTTTTGACTCTATTAAGTTCTTCTTGTAGTTCCATGGGAATTTGGTAATGGTATCTTATAGCAAATCCTTTCGCCCATTCTTGAAAGCAAGAATTCCCTCTATGGGCTCTTTTGCGTAATATGAAAAGCCCCTTCTCGCACGTCCCCTCTCCTATTGGCATAGTGATATCTCCTTCAATGACCAAAGATGAAAAGGATGAACTGTTCTACGCCAACCAAGATGCAAAGTTTACTAGAGCACACATTATTGTGTAGTCCCCTATGAAAAGAACAACAAACTTGTAGAATGCAATAACACCTTGCATCACCCTATGATATAGGAGAGATCAATCGCTTAAGATCCTTGTGTGAGAGACTTCTCCAGCCTAAAAGGAAAGTAGAGCGCTTGTTGACACTCCAATTCAATAGAGCAAGGGACAAGCTTGTTCTTCGTGCAAAATCCACTAGAGATAATATGAGACAACACTAGCCCTAGGGAGTCTCTTAGTCCTACTAAGAGGCACCTATCTAAATTTCCCCCAAGCCTGAGCCAATTCCACCCACAAAAAAGGAAATGAAAAATCTTAGACAGACAATTGCACCACCATGGACTAGTGTGGGTCCTTGAGTTTGCCATGGTGTTCTACCCTAAATTGCTAAAAAGTGCTAAGGCTTAGTGAAACAGATACTTGAGAGGCAATTTATGCAAGTTAGGCGATCTAGGGGGATATTGGTGACCACCTGCCTATTCCACTTGGACCCCATTGTTGTTTCTTTTCAATTTCCTTAATTGTAGCACAACTTACTATTTTCGACAGTTTTTCGAGTCTTAAACTTCTGAAGCCATTTTGAGAGACTAAAAAACGTTTTTAGGGAAAATGGAGAGACCAAAAAAGTTTCATATTGATTTGTCAATTTGTTTTTGACCTCCTCTTCGATATCTTTGAAACAAGGTATTATGATAGTCAAACGGAGATTGTATACGAAAGTTATGACCCCAGGAAGTTGATGTACCAATTTACCCAAACAAGGCCCACAATTTTGGAGCTTCATCTCTTATGGTTAGGTTTTTGTATGTTTAGGGTTTTCCATTGTTTCTCAATAATAAATAGGGCTTTGAGCCTCATTGTAAACACAGTTCAGAACAGTGAATGAAATGAAGTTTTATTTCTGCTGCATCTTTGTGTTTATGTGTATATAGGTATTTTGTTGCGTTCTTGCATAGGTCTGGATCAGTGGTATCATAATTGTCTATTTTTTTTTCTTCTGTTTTTCTTTGCGTGTCCCCAACAAGGTCGGGATATAAGGAGTTAGGGCTCGAATTAGTTGAACTTTTTGCAAGACAAGTCTTGCAAACTCTGACAACCTCCCATGGTGGAAGAAAAGAAAGACAAAGGGGCAAGAGATCCTTTCAAAATATTACTCGAGGAAGCCTTTGAGTGACAAACGAATGCGATGATGGATAACTTTGCCCAGATCCTTCGGCAGCTACCCATAGGCAACTCATCTTCATCCAACATCCACTCTGGAGGTGCCACTCATTTTAAGGTACAAGTTAACTTTGTCATTCTCATATTTGAAGGACAAATAGATGCAGACGCTGTAAATAGATGGTTAAATCTGTTGGAATGATATTTTTTAATTCATGACTTTTCCAATAAGGAAAAGATTACTTTTGCACTCCTCAAAGTCGCTCCACATGTCAAAGACTGGTGGGAAACCTATTGTGAACAAAAGGACAAGAGGGAATCCTCACTGTTTTCAACTGCGACCACTTGGAATTATTTCTCAAATGCCATCAAGGAACAATATTACCCTGTCGGACGCTATGAAGATAAATATGTAAAGTGGACCATGTTGCGGCAGGGAAGGGACTAAGGTGTGTCGGAGTTCACAAATGTTTTCCATACCTTTCACTCGAAGCTAGGTATCAAAGATTCTGAGTGGAAATTGGTATTGAAGTACCGCGACTGTCTACATAAGGACATCCAGGACGAGATGAAGTTCCTGGACATCTCTTCACTTGGTGTCATCTATCAATACACTATCAAGATTGAGTAGAAATTCAAACAGAAGCGAGACTTTGGATCTACAAATTCGAAGCAAGGGAAAGGCGCTCCAAACCACAAAACAAAGTACAAAGCCAAGGCGATGTGATCCAGGACAACCCGCCAAAGTCACAAGCAAATAACAACACCACAAAGACAAAGAAGGACATAGGGAAATGGTGTGAGTTCCATAAGAGCCCACTCACAACACAAGTGAGTGTCGAGCCAAGCAGTGACTAGTGGTCGAGATGAAGGCTTCCAAATCAAATGCATGTTCTGAATCTGAGTCAGAAATCGAGAAGGGGAATGATAAAGGGAAGTAGATTATTGATGCAGAGCCTAGTGGCATCATTGCCACCATCGAGATCTAGAAGAATGAACCCGGAAATCTAGAGGAAGGGGAGCGACTCTTCAACTCAGATGTGGGTAAAGGGTTCTTCGCTACAGTTCATTGTCGACCGCGGGAGCCAAAAGAACCTCATTTCAGTAGAGATCTTGAAGCGGTTAGGTCTACCGATCACACCACACCCATAGTCGTACACCATCGGGTGGCTTCACCAAGGGAAAGATCTCCGCATTAGTCAACAGTGTCGCATTCCCTGCAGCGTCAAGCCCTTCAAAGATGAAGTATTGTGTGATGTTTCTCCTCTTGAAGTTTGTGATGTTTTATTAGGCCAACCATACTTGTGGAAGCAGTATGTTCTGTATAAGTCTAGGCCTCACATTATTATTATTACTTTGGACAATAAGTTGTACAGGGTACCGGAGATAGCACTGACTACCATCGTTTCTTTCATCAGTATGAAGCAATATCATAAAATCATTTCCCTCATTGGGAAATTTGTTTTCCTTATGATTCACCCTCAAGGCAAGAAGAAGATTGTGGCCACGACCTCCAGATAGGGTCCCTCCGCACAACAACAACAGATGGACAAGGTTGTAGAGGAGTTCAGGGACATCTTCACCTCACCCACGGGTGTCACGCCCTCAGGCCTACGATAGTCTTTCAACCGTACTTGGCGAGGTGTGGCACCACCAAACACTTTCTTTTCACCAATACTTATGTTCATGGACTACGCCTAACCACTTGCCCTACTTAGTTTGTGTTTCTCAACCAAGTAATTATTATGTTTCCTTTATACCTATGAACACCTATACACATTCATTATCATCAGCAATTATACATGAAGAACACAATTGCACAGTATAAAGGGAGGGGCAACTCCCTGAACAATGAGTTTGCCCGAATACAATATATTATTCAACTTTACAACATTTACAAGTATACTTGGGAAACACCAAGTTTCATACTTAGTCAATTTTACAACAAGGCAACACCTCTGTGTGCCAACCGAGTTCCTTGCCCGCGCTGGGCAGGCGTGCCCTCACACGAGCTGCTAACCGCACTCCTCAACCGAACTTCATTTACCACTGCACGATGGGCGGGTGACGTCACCCAAGTCACCTCGCATTTCCTCTTGTACGATGGGCTGGTGACCCACCCGAGTCACTCGAGACACCCTTCACGTTTCTTCTTGCACACCGGGCAGGGGACCTCACCCAACTCATCACCTGCGCTTCCACCGAACGGCGGGCGCCTACACCCGCGCCCTCGCCTTTCAACCAAGTCTTCGTGCTATCTCTGTGTGGTGCTGCCCAAGGGCAAGCGCATTACAACTGCGGCTCCTTGCTGCGGCTATACACCTCCTCGTTCGCACTTTTACTTGTCTACCGAAATACTTGCTCGAATGTGATGATTCAATCCAACATATCGCTTGTACTTATACCATCAGTTGGGCGAGTCAAGCTGCCCAAGCCAACTCGTCCATTATATGCCAATGCCCTCATATCATCGCAAACTTCACTTCTTATTGTTGGTCGGCCAACAATCTTTGCCCAAGTCGCTATGCATACAAGGTTGGCCCGTGGGTTATGTTCACATGCTCCCCACACTATAAACATCATCGCTTCTCCTTTAATGCGCATTATATTTATGTCACTTCACACATTTCGGTCATGGATGCTCGCACTTCGCACGGAGGCAAGAAACTGAACCGCAAATCCTTACATCCTCCTCCACCTGAAGTCATTGTCGTCTTCGACAATCATGCCATCGCAGTAGCCATCCACCAAGATCATCATCAACCACTGTCTCATCCTTGGTCCATGATATCAACTCCTCCACATACTGCAAACATCCCTGCAACATATGTAGAACCACCATCTCCATCATGTGTCGTCCCATCCTGTGTACTGTCCTCCTGCCTGCCTGATGCCAACATCTCTCTGGTACACTGCTAGCCCCCATGACTTGAACTAGTCGGGTGATCAGTGCAACTGTCATGCTCAAATCATAAGAATGTCCATCCTTATGCCTTCACCAGTTTTTCTCGAATTCTGTCACATTCTGGACTCACCAAGAATCTCCCCCATGCTCAGGGCCATGGAAACTCCATCCCATCTCCAACATGTCATGATGCTAATGTCGAACCATTCCTGCACCATTTGTCATACCTACTCAACCTGTTTTAAGGACTCACTGCCATGAGCAACTAACAATGAGCCCCATCTTCTATGTCATCTAAGAAGATGTAGAGGGAGTAGAGCATGAAGGCTCACCTTCACTAATAAGCTCAATCCATCTCTCAGGATTCTCTATCTCCATCCTCTGTAGATATCCAACCCGATCCTCCTTTCAGACATTCGGCCTCACATAAACCTCCTCATCATCATCATCACCCTCAACCACTTCTAGCCTTCTTGATAAATCCAAGATACTATCGGATAGTTTCCTGATAACCAATGACTGCTTTGTAAGCTTTGCCTCAATAATAGACAACCGCTTACACGTCTTCCATGCGCTTCTCATCCTCCATCTGCATCACTACGAATTTACAATCAGGGCTTGTCACACAAATGGTTGGAACACCAATGGGTACATCTTCCCTTCCATCGTAAATGTACAGCGTCTTCAAATGTGGAACAATCAAAGCATCGTATTGTTTCAAGAATTCCATCCCCAACACAACTTCATAGTCATCAATCCACACTATAGTGAAGTTGACTTTCTCGGTCCACTCACCTAGTGTTGTGTCCACTCTTTCAGCTACACCAAGAACACAATCGGGAGGAGAATTCACTGTCTTCATTTGTGCCTTCACCAGTACAAACTTCAGCCCAATCCTTCTCGCACTATCTTCACTCATGAAGTTGTGAGTAGCCCCACTATCCACCATAGTGAGTATATCAACACTCCCAATCTTCATCCGAACATACTCCAAACTGTTCCTCTCAAGATCTCTCTGAGAGACCACCTCTGTAGCAGCAACAACTCCAAGAATCTGCATCATCCCCACAGAAGCTTCTTCATTCTTCGTATTAGACTGTGCAATAGCGGCCACTTTCAGTGTTGAAGGAAAATTCTTCACCATATGTGGTTCAAGACATATCCAACACTTCAAGGCTTTCTTCGTCTTCGACTTATCATCCGATTTCGAAGCATCATCTTTCTTCTTCTCTTTCGGCTTATCAGACTTCTTCTTCCTCTCATCAAAAGTCTCATCATAATGCTCCACCAATCGATCCATAGCAGCAAAAGCTTCCTCAAGTGTCTTAATCTTATATCTCTTCACTTCATTACGTGCTCAAGGATTCAATCCAATAATGAAGTTGAACACCTTGTCCCTCTCCGCCATGTCAGGAAGTTCCATAACTACACTTGCAAACTCCCACTGATATGTCTGTAGGTTCCCTGTCTGCTTAATAAACTTAATCTTCATCCTTGCTTCCCATGTTTCATCATGAGGACTGAAGTGGGTCTGCAAAGCCTTCTTCATGTCATCCCACGAAGTTATATCTTCAGCACTGCCATTGGCAATCTGATCCATCCTTCTTCGCCACCACATCTTAGCATCCTTTGTCAAGAATTGAGCAGCGACCTTCACCTTTGTCTCATCATCGGATAGACCCAAGCGTTCCAAGTATTGCTCCATATCCCAGAGAAAATTGCCAAGAGTCTTCGCACTCCTTGCACCATCATAAGATTATGGTTCCTTAACTTTCACATGAGGCACTCCTCCACCTGAGTTATGCCTCACGACCCTCTTCAACACTGCGACTCATCTCTGGCTTCATCAAGAGATTTCTGCAAGTTCAAGATTTCCGCCAAACCTCGATCTCTTGCCTCTTCAACCTCCTTGACCTTTACTTCAAGTTGTGTACACATAAGATCAGTGTACTCGTGTTGAGTCCGGAGTTCATCGAATTCTTCCCTCATTTTCGAATTTGCCTCTTGATCCTTCATGACCAAATTCATCTTCGTAGTCCAGTAAGATTCCAAGTCCTCTATTCTTTCCAATACTTTTTCAAGGAAAGCATCCGTCGCAATACGGCTAGATTCTCCAACCTGATATTCACCTGCCATTGCTAACACCGTCCTCCTTTGTGATCTAGTATAGACCATCCACTAGCGTCACCAAGTTTCCTGCAACCTGAACCAGCGCTTGTTCCACTTGTATGTGAAACCAACTTCCTTCACTTGTAAGTACCTGTAAGTATTAGTGGAAACAGGTATTGTCACCAACTTCCAAGTGCATATCACCTTCAGCTTCCTGCAAGACTTCTCCAAGCCTTCAGACCGTCTCTGATAAGCTCTTCACCGAGCTCTGATACCACCTGTCACGCCCCCAGGCCTACGGTAGTCTTTCAACCGTACTTGGCGATGTGCGGCACCACCAAACACTTTCTTTTCACCAATACTTATGTTCATGGACTACGCCTAACCACTTGTCCTACTTAGTTTGTGTTTGTCAACCAAGTAATTATTATGTTTTCTTTATACCAATGAACACCCATACACATTCATTATCATCAGCAATTATACATGAAGAACACAATTGCACAATATAAAGGGAGGGGAAACTCCCTGAACAATGAGTCTGCCTGAATACAATATATTATTCAACTTTACAACATTTACAAGTATACTTGGGAAACACCAAGTTTCATACTTAGCCAATTTTACAACAAAGCAACACCTCCATGTGCCAACCGAGTTCCTTGCCCGAGCTGGGCGGGCGCGCCCTCACATGAGCTACCAACCGCACTCCTCAACCGAACTTCATTTACCATTGCACGATGGGCAGGCAACCTCACCCGAGTCAGCTCGCATTTCCTCTTACACGACGGGCGGGCGACCTATCCGAGTCACTCGAGACACCCTTCGTGTTTCTTCTTACACGCCGGGTGGGCGACCTCACCCAAGTCACCACCCGCGCTTCCACCAAACGGCAGGCGCCTTCGCCCGCGCCCTCGCCCGCGCTCTCGCCTTTCAACCAAGTCTTCATGCTATCTCCGTGTGGTGCTACCCAAGGGCAGACGCATTAGAACTGCGCCTCCTTGCTGCGGCTATACACCTCCTCCTTCGCACTTTTACTTGTTTACCGAAAGACTTGCTTGAATGTGATGATTCACTCCAACATATCGCTTGTACTTATACCATCGGTTGGGCGAGTTGAGCTGCCCAAGACAACTCGTCCATTATGTGCCAACGCCCTCATACCATCGCAAACTTCACTTCTTATTGTTGGTCGGCCAACAATCTTTGCACAAGTTGCTATGCATACAAGGTTGGCCCGTGGGTTATGTTCACATGCTCCCCATGCTATAAACATCATCGCTCCTCCTAATGTGCATTATACTTATGTCACTTCGCATATTTCGGTCATGGATGCTCGCACTTCGCACGGAGGCAAGACACTGAACCGTAGGTCATTACAAGGGGGGTACCTCTACATTGTCAGGTCAAGCACTTCATCTATCTAACCTCGGGCATGCCGCTACCTAATGGATCGATTTGTCGACGCTTTGTTATAGAGAACAATGAAATCAAGAGGTAGATTCAGGAGTGGTTGCATAAAGGGCACATCAGGCCAATTTCATCACCCTGTGGAAGCACGATCGTGTTGGTACAGAAGAAGGACAAACCCTAGAAACTTTGTATTGACTATCGGGGGCTGAACAAGATCACTATTTGGAATATATATCCAATCCCATGGATTTATGACCTTCTGGACCAGCTCAAGGGGGCCAAATATTTCAGCAAGATTGACTTGAAGGTTGGTTATCACCAGGGATCAATTGAACCCTTCGATGTATAGAAGACTACCTTCAAATCCAAGGAGGGCCTTTTCGAATGGTTGGTCATGCCTTTCGAGTTGACGAATGCCCCCACAAACTTCATGAGGATGATGGACGACATCTTGCAACCCTTTACTAACTCATTTGTGGTGATGTATTTGGATGACATTCTGATCTTCAACCAAGGTTGGGAAGAATACCTCCACCATATTCGACAAGTCCTCCAAACCCTGCGACAAAACAAGTTGTGTGCCAATTTGGAAAAATGCACTTTTGGTATGACTTAGGTTTAATATCTGGGGTACATCATTGGTGAACGGGGTGTGCATGTGGACCTAGTCAAGATACAAGTCATTCGGGATTGGCCAACCCCAACCACTTCACACTAGCTTCGCAACTTTCTGGGTCTTGCCAACTTCTACTGCAGGTTCTTGTTGGGGCTCTCTCATATAACTTGGCCTTTGAGTCAAGTCACCAAGGGAGGAGCGAAAGCAAATTTCTTTTGGTTTGGATCCCAACAGAAGGCATTACTGAGTTGAAGCATCACCTCTGCTCTACACCAATTCTCACATAATTAGACTTGAACAATCATTTGAGATCGAGACAGATGCTTCCAACTATGCTATTGGTGCAGTTCTTACTCAGTGGGAGCATGCAGTGGCATATCACAGTGAGACACTTTCATACACAGTCTGAAAGTATCCCACCTATGACAAAGAGATGTATTCCATTGTGCAAGTTTACCGACAATGAAAGCATTACATTATGGGGAAGGAAATGGTCATACACACTAACCACCAACCCCTGCAGTTCATACAGACACAAGGGAAGCTACAAAATGATCGCCATCAGAAATGATCTACATACCTGCAACAATTCCATTTGAACATGATTACAAGAAAGACAGCGCCAACAATGTTGCAGACTACCTCAGCCGACCACTGGTCATGGCGCTGACCATTATGCTTGTCTCTTGTGGACACGAGACTATGGAGTGACCGCATCTTTACAATTTGACAACACATACCAAAAACTCTTGGAAGGCAAGCAAGTTCCAAATTTTCACCTCCATGATACACTGTGATCCCACCTGGGACACCTATGTGTTCTTTCAAGTGAGAATGCCAAGATAATTTGGGAGGTGCACTACAGTGAAGTTGTTGGACTTTTCAGGGTAGAGAAAATTGTGGCAGTGTTGCAAAAGTATTTTTATTGGTCGAGCCTTCGACAATATGTTCAGAAGTACATCAGAACCTGCACTACCTGCGTCATTGTCAAATCGATCATCAAGAAGGAAGGCCTATATACTCATATGTTTACTCCTAGTCGACCTTGGGAATCCATCTTTGTGGATTACATGTTGGGCCTTCCTTCTACTAAGCATAGCAACGACTGTGTTTTCGTGGTCGTCGATAGATTCTCTAAGATGGCCATTCTGGCGGCATGCAAGAAGAGTATCATAGTAGAAGCCACTGCTAAGCTCTTCTTTGAACGAGTGGGTACATTCTAGGATCTCACAATCTATTATCTCAGATTGGAACAACATGTTCCTAAGTCATTTTGGTCAAGTCTATGGTCGATGTTGGATTCCATGCTCAACCTGTGCATGACTTTCCACTCCCAAACTGATGGTCAAATAGAGGTCATCAACAATATGATCATACACATTCTACGTATGTACAACTCGAAGCATCCACACACATGGGATGAAAATCTCCCATATATGCAACATAGCTACAACAGAGCTCTCCATTGCTCAACTGGCCACAACCCCTTTCAGGTGGGGTTAGGTTTCCAGCCACTATGTCACATTGATATGGCCATACCATTTGCAACTACTTAGGCAGATTCAGCTCATGTCCAGTGTGACGCTGACAGGGCTAATAGCTTCATTGAGCACATTCAGCACATCTGCCAGCAGGGCCATGACATAGTTGACAGAGCCAATGCTAATTCAAAGTAGTGTCATGATCAACGTCGGGTGCCACACAAGTTCCAGGTGGGCAACAACATTTGATTACATTTGCAAAAGGAGTGCCTCGCTGGACCCCACCGAAAGCTTCGCCCACTCCGATATGGGTTTTACACCATCACTAAGGTTGTAGGGGACAATGCTTTCGAGCTCAACGTTCCACCATTCCTTGCCTTGCACCACCATTCCTTGCCTTGCACCACCATTCCTTGGCCTGCACCTAGTGTTCAATGTGGACCAACTTCGACCATACTTTCCACCATTACTGGACACATCAGACATTTTCGAACAACTCACATCAACAGAATTAAACCCACACTGCATGGAACAGGCCACAACCGATCGAATCATGGACACGCAGATCAAGAACATTCGCTAGTAGAAGATCCAACTTTATCAGGTTGTCAAAGTTGGTCAACTCTTGCACCAAGGCAAGTGGCTTACCAAGGCACAAGTTCAGCAAAAGTTTTATCATCTCATGGAGGAACTCAATGCAATAGGGACCATTGCTTCTTAAGGGGGGAGGATTGATCTAGGTGGATATTGGTGGTTGCCTGCCTATTCCACTTGGACCTCCATTGTTGTTTCTTTTCAGTTTCCTTAATTGTAGGACACCATACTATTTTTCATAGTTTTTTGGGTCTTAAACATCTAGAGCCGTTTTGAGGGACTAAAAGACGTTTTTAAGGAAAACGGAGAGACCAGAAAAGTCTTAAAGCATCCACGCACATGGGATGAAAGCCTCTCGTATGTCCAACATAGCTAAACAGAGCTCTCCATAGTTCAATTGGCCACAACCCCTTTCAGGTGGGGTTGGGATTCTAGCGACTATGTCCCATTGATGTGGCCATACCATTTGCAACTACTCATGAATATTCAGCTCATGTCTTATCCAACGCTGACACGGCTAACAGCTTCATTGAGCGCATTCAACACATTTTCCAACAAATCCATGACATATTGGACAGAGCTAATGCTAAGTACAAGTAGCGTCATGATCAGCGTCAGGTGCCACACAAGTTCTAGATGGGCGACAAAGTTTGGTTACATTTGCAGAAGGAGCGTCTCGTTGGACCCCCCGCAAGTTTCACCCGCTTCGATATGGGCCTTATCCATCACTAAGGTTGTAGGGGACAACGCTTTCGCACTCAACATTCCACCATTCATTGGTTTGCACCCAGTGTTCAATGTGGATTTCCTTTGACCATACTTTCAGGGAGGACTGATCTAGCTGGATATTGGTGGCCACCCGCCTATTCCATTTGGACCCCCACTCTTGTTTCTTTTCGGTTTCTTTACTTGTAGCACATTTTACTATTTTTGGCAGTTTTTCCAGTCCCAAACTTCCAGAGCCATTTTAAGGGACTAAAAGACATTTTTAGGGAAATAAAGAGACCAAAAACGTCCCAAACTAGCCTTGTCACCTTGTTTTCAGCCTCCTCTTCGAGATCTTTGAAACATGATATTATGATAGCCAAGCATAGATCGTATGTCAAAGTTACGACCCTGAAAAGTTGATGTACCAATTTACCCAAACAGGACCCACAGTTTTGGCATTTCATCTCCTAGGGTTAGGTTTTTGGATGTTTAGGGTTTTCCATTGTTTCTTAATAATAAATAGGCCTTTGAGCCTCATTGTAACACATTTCATAGGCATGTAGCTGCCACATCTCTTCTCAAAGATAAGCTACCATCGCCCGAGCTAGTTTATTTCCATTTCTGTATGTAAGGATGTTTCAGTTCTTTGATATTAATGAAGTGAAGTTTTATTTCTATTACATCTCTGTGTTTATGTATATATCTGTATTTTGTTGTGTTCCTGAATAAGTCCGGATCATTAGGAATTGCACCGAATGGCGTCTACCACTCTAGTTCTGAAACCTTCAATACCCTCTCATTGCCTCGAACATTGAGTTCAGTAAGCTTCAGAGTTTGAGAAACCTAATTACCCTATACCCCTCGAGCATTGAGTATGTTGAGGGTCAATTTCATTGAACAAACACTATAATTGTCGCAGGCCTTCCTCACCACAACAACATTCTGTAATGTCGTCCTCTAGAGGCTATCACCCTCTTTTAATGTTATCTCTCTATGCTCTCGCCTGACTCCTTGCATTGGAATTCTAGAATTAATACCCATCTATCTAACTGTGCTTAGTAGAAAACCTCCAAAAACATAATTTTTGACTTGTTATACATTAATTTCAGCCCCCTCACATGGATCTAGCTATCCCTTCACATCAGTTGGCCTCCACATGTCTTGTGCACCCTTCTATAGAGTAATGGTGATGGCATATGTTAGGGATTTTATATGTCATTGGATTCCCTAAATTAAATTGTCAACCGGAGTTTGTAAACTTCGAGTTGCACTGCATTTCGGTTCGGGTCCTAAACAATTCTAGTACGAAATTAAGTACGAAGTGCTCAATTCCTATATCTAATAATCACATCCAAAAAAACTGAAATAAAGAAACCTTTTTCACTGTAATCTAATCTATTTTCTTATTCAAAAATCAAATTACTATTCTATTTTTAACTATGACTCATTTAACTAAAAAACTCATTTGGAAATAAAACATACAACTATCCACTAATTATGTTCTCATACCAAATTAACCTTAACCCTATTCAGAATCATTGCACAAGTAACCCCCGGGGTACTATGAATCAAAGGAAACTCAATGATAACTCAAACCTATCTCTATGTGCTACTTGATTCAAAACAACTCAACATTTAAAAGACAGAATTTATACTTTCCTAACTTAGAGTTAATTCAAATCAATGCACACACAACTTCAATCTATTTAATAATGGACATAACTAATTCTAATTAGAACCTTCTACAAGATTGAGCAAATCACCAACTATCTATTCAAATGATGATTACACTACGATTCAAATAAATCTCACACAAGAAATCGAAACAATTGTGTTGTAAATGTCATACAATTCCTGAAGTTTTAACACACGACCTATGCTAATGAATAACACTTTGTCTCTAATCAATTCTAGGTATTCCAAATAGAGCACAAGCTACAAGAGCCTCATGTCATTGATATATATATATATATATATATATATATATATATATATATATATATATATATATATGATGAAAACATTGTCAGTGCAAAACAAGAGGTTCAATTCAAAATATAATCATTTGTTTCTTCATAGATTCGTTTCAAATTGAAGACTTCCCTTTTTCGACCATTCATGAATTTAAAAGTGTAATCACAGAGTTAATCATGTACATGATATGTTCATAACAACGTTCCAAAACTTGCAACGACTCAACAATAATATGCTTGTTACCTTTTACCCAGATCTATGAAAATATGAAGGAATATTGAGTAAGAAATGAAGTACTGGAATTCTGAAAACCACTAAATGAAATGATTTAGAAATTAAATACAATGTTATTTATTGAATCAAACACACTTCTTATACACTACAATTGTTACAGGACTTGATTCTATGTCTGTGGTGGGCCCTTGCCACTACCTAGAACTTGCTAAGCTAATTCAATACTTTGTAAATCAAGAAAACATAACTGATTAAATGAAAGTAAAATCCAAGATAGTAATTATATTAAAACTTCAATAAAACATTAGTTCAGGAGTTCAATCTTAACAAAATAGTATTGAAAAGGTTTTGCTACAATCACGAGCTCGGCCTAAGTGTATCTCTTGAGCAAATCTGTGTGTGTATAACTTTACATACAAAATATTGGGCCTTTTAAAGATTTTAGGCCAATGAAAAATAGTTACAACTGATTAACTAATAAAAGTAAAATATATAAGATCTGAGCTAAGTTAGGCCAAGTGAAATCTTCAGGATCATTTCACTGAGATTGCAACCAAACTTGTCTCGATCATGGCATTATCCTTGAAACAATAAAACTGATTCCATGTTCGAGAATGAGAAGGATTATTTTGGGATGGGAAAAGTTGACTGGTTTCCTGATGTTGAGTAGAGTATCGAATGAGGTGCAAAACTAAGTATAGAATGGTGGTTCCAAAAATGACCGCTTGCTGCATTGTTGAATCTGTGTGTTGGAGTGTGTGCTGGATTACTTGATGACCTGTCCACGCACTTCAGATGTTTGTGAGTCCTTTTAAAGATTAGTCAAATTAATTCAAGAGTTATAAGTTCATTTATCATCTACCTAAACCAACTAAAGACATATGAAAATAGCCCTTTTTAACAAAACTTACCTCCATTGTAAAGTAGCGCAGTTTAGCTAGTGTGGATTAGTTTAGGGGAAAAAAGGGTAAAGTGAGGTAAATAACAGTAAAAACAATGGGATAAGATGTGCAAAATGGTTACAAATTTAGGGATCAACATCGCCCCATGCCAAAGGGAATGCATGTCCTCATGTAGTTGTCCCTTTCAAACTTCAACAAATCATAAAAAATTATGTCATCCCGTACTTCAAATTTCCAACGCGCTTGCTAAGACTTCCATACCATGGTTTTCTTTCTTTAATGGTTTTCGAAATTACAAGGCGCACTCCTGTGCGCTAAGGTTCTTGGAAGGCCTTTGTTGTTTCAACTTCCAACTAACAAGGCACTTTTTTCTCAGGATGAGCGCATTGTTTTCGGAGACTAGGGATAGGTTCATGTTCCGATATTTTTCGTTAATCATCTGCACATAGCGAAACAATGTCTTATACTTGTGGGCCTTATCCTTCAACTTTGCATTCTTTTTTTGTAACTTAGACACCAGTAGTTGTAAATCCCCATCACCACAAATCGAGGCATTTTCATTCGGTGTTGTCTTTTGCCGAGAACTACTTCCTTTGTGAGTTGACCCAGTAAGTGTCTTACTCTTCTTAGACTTAGATGCTCGCTTCTTCTTGCCTAGACTCTTTTCAAATGGATCTTGTGTGGTGGTGAATTGCTCAGAAGATCTTGAAAATTGTCTATCAGACCATCTTCCCTAGTGGAAGATCCCTTACTTCCTCATCTGCTCGAGAAGGGTTTTTCATCTCTTGTTCCGAAGAAGACAAAATAGTAACAAGCTATCGATATTGAGTACCGAAAATGGACAGTTTTTGTTTGGAAATTCTTCTTATATGTCACCGACCTTGTGACGAGGTCAGATTATCTGATGCTTTCTCTTTCTGTAATGGTATCGCAGGAACTGATGCCCCTTCCTGCTCTTCCTTGAAAAGTTTTATCTTCCTCTTCTTAGGGGTGACATTAGCTCCCTCATACTGTTGTTCTACTCATGAGACAATAGGTTCCACGACCTCCACCTATGGCTTTTCCTATTTGCTTGGCTAGGATTATTCGGTTGTTATGTCATTGTGAATGGGTCCATTTCTCTGCTCCTTACTTCTTTTACATTTCTTTATTTCTAATGCTAGGGTCAATTTCTCTATAGATGTACTAGGGTTCACCGAATTCTTCAGAGATTTCGTCGAACGACTCCCGTCCTTTATAGACATAGGGGTTATTGCAGGGCTTGGCCTAGTTTAGAAGTAAAGTCGAGTAGATCCTCGACTTCGTGACTCAATTTCTTTGACCGGGAACTAATGAGTCTTTGTTGTCCTTTAACTTGGGGTTTCTTCCCCCGAAAATTTTCCACCAAAAAGTCTTCCTAATACTTCCTTCATCTACTTAACTCATGGACAACCAATATCTTAATAAGACAGTGTGATGGCAAGAGCAATATAATATGATAAAGGAAAACAACAACATACCTCCCTTCATGGGTGACAAATCTTTGTATTGCAGTGATAAGTGGTTGTCATTCCTCTTCCATGCAGCTGCGTAGGACCCCTTTTGACTGCTATCATAGTCATTTGTCTCGAGCGGCCCTCCTTCGAAATATTTCTCACCGATTAGTGCCAACCCAATTTCCCTGCGTATAGACTTCTTGGTCACTTTGAATTACAGAATCCCGAACCTTGCAACTTTCCCATCAAAACTCTGCGCAAAGGCCATGGCGTAACCCTATAACTTCTAAAGAAAACACATCCAACCTTTTTCTTTGAGCAACACCTTACACTTAACATATCCTGGCCTCTTGGAAAATTGACTGAATGTGGGTTCATGGCGGTCAGCCCCATGTCGAAGGTAAAGCAATACTGGAGGTTAACCGGAAATTTGAGGACTCACAGGTCAGCTTCCAACTGAAACTTACTAATAAGGCATACAACATTTATGTCAGGTTCACATGAATTTATATTTTATTTGAAATGGTAGCTGTGAAATTCGAATTATGGTGTAGATTGGTTGTTGTTGTTGGACACCTAATCCTCTAAGGGTTGGCGTGGAAGCTGAATAGACTAAGGAAGTCCAAGAGACCTTGGGATGTGGAACCCAACGGTCATACAAATGTACTATAAATGTATATCATTGTCAAATAATAGATGTACTCTCCTACTTATCTTTAATATTATGTTGCTACCATGTGTGTGTTTGACATGGTATCAAAGTAGGTACCTTCCTAACCTGTTCAAATCTTGTGTGAGCCACTAGTTTTGTGGCATTTGTGTGCATTTCAGCTCTTCCATCTACTATTTTGCTGCCATTCTCAGCGTGGTGTGCCAAACACTCCTCCTCACTGTGCACCTACTCGAATGCTCTGAAATCTGCCTAGAAACCTTGGCGCCCCTCAGAACTGTATTTTTAGTATGTTATTCCTTTGCATGCGCTGCAAGAAGTCCCTCTTAGGCATGTGACACAGGTATCTCTTTCGTCCTGTTCCAGTAGTCTTTCTCTGAATAGCCTTGACACTCCAATTATATTACGGATGCGCTTTGATGGGTTCCCCTCTGCCAACCAAATTTCCGCTGCCCCTTTGCCCAGAGATTGTCAATTATGTAATATCGGCGCACTGGTGGAGCCTATTTTTTGTCAGCGTATAGGGTGTTGTTTGGAAATGAAAATCTACTCTCTATCTCTTAGAACTGTCACTTGTGATCTTGCATGAACGATTACTTGTTGATTTGTTGACTGTTCGATTTCTCCTCAATTTTTCTGTTCTCTGGAGCTTTGTGACTCGATTACTGTTTCAAATTACGCTCTGACTCCTGGTTTGAATACGCTACCATACCACGTTTTCTATTCAAGAGCTTTGAAATTGCTGCAACGCAAATCCATGCTCACCAACACCCTCTTCTGAATGTTGGTGCGCATCCGGGGATATTTGATAGTCATACCTCTGCTCCTTGTACGTTTCAACTCCATGCTTCCTCTGTCACGTTGCCTCTATCGTGCATACCTCAAATCATTGGTGCAAGAGCTCTTTCAAAGTCTCGAGTTGATCAAGTTCCAAACCATGATGACCAGCACGTTGTGCCATGATGTCTAACATCCTTCTTATCCATCGGGGATCTGCACTATAGACTTCAACAACCTTGAATTTGGAGCCTTGGAGTAGTGTTGAACATCCTCAGTGAGCACAGGTCAAAAATTTATGTGAGTGCGTTAAGCCCTGAATTCTGTGGAATGAAAATTTGATAACAACATTGATACCAATGTGAGAATGCAACAGATGTGGTCGATTTGAGCATTGGATATATGTGTTTGTTTTGGTGAATGGATTAGTTGTTTAAATTGCAGTCAAAACCCCTGCTACTTGTGAACCAAACCTGCGAACAACCGGTGGGGCAATCCTAGCATGTGTTGGGAATTGTTTTTCATGCATTGAATACGTTGAATGCTTGTTTATGTGTTGAAGAATGTTTTGACAACAACTTGAAACCAAAAAAAAAAAAGATACGTCTATCATCTACCCACTTCCGACTTATGTACCATTCAAGTGGAGCAAACATGAATATGCATTGATTAAAGAATGAATTTGATGTTTGGTTCAAATAGTATATGGTATGAAGACTGTGTAATGAAGACCGTGACCGTGATGGCTGCTCATTGAAAATGGGTAATGCCGACTATGTTATCGCATTGCTGGAGCTATTCTGCTAGTTGGATTTCTAGAAAAAAAAGAGGCACGTGGGAGAAGGCAAGAAACAAAGTTAGAGACACTGCACACATAAATAACATTGTGGAGGAAAGCCAAGGGAGCATTATAGGAGCTTGGCATTGCTGCCTCATGCGTTCGAGCTTGGCTTTGCAGTGAATAATATCATAGTTGATTGTAGTGGCAAATTGTTGGTCCTCAGAGTTGGTGTCGTTGGTCGTGCTTCCGAGGTGTGTTGAGAGCGAGATCTATATACAGTATATGTTGTCTATGCATTGATATTTTGCTAGCATGATGTGAACTATTTGCACTGAATTTCGTGAACCTTGTTACAAAGGAAATACACAGCTATTAAATAACCTGGAACTACTATATGCCTCTTTGAATACGTTGAAGGCTTGCATATTTCATATGTTCAATCATATTCAATTGTGATTACGAATTGGCTTACTTATATATGACTTGAGATCAAGAATTTGTATTTGTGAAATTCACCTTATTTTTTTAATGAAAATGGCTAGAATCAATGAAGTATTAGAGTTCCTCAAAACTCTGATATTGTCTACTACTCATGATACATTAAAAGTCAGCAACTTTTCTCTCACCGACATTCAGGTCTGTCTACAAAATGCACAAGATAAAATTGACTTTTTGCAGCTTGAATCTCAGCTACAGCGAGCAGAATTACAACAATGGAGTCATCATTCTCAACCTGTTTCTGTTCAGAACAATGAAACAGACTCCCATAAGCAGCAAGTCAATATTGTTGAAATTGATTCAGATCCAATGCCCAATAAAGCAGCAAAGTCACATGCAGATGCAGAAGTTCAGTCTGTACTTCCCAAACCCATCATCAAACCTTGGGAAGAGCTTGTCTACAACAAGCACAGAAGTGGTCTTGGATATGGAAAGGACATGTCCTTTCACATTCCAGAGTACTCAAAGCCCATTCAGTTTCAGAGTGTTGGATTCCTTCATGAAAATTCACCTCCAACTGTTCCAGATTTTGTTCCTCTTCCACTGCAACAACAACAGATTGTGAAATTCCAACACTGTGACCGAATTGGCCATCCGAAAGATCATTGTTTTGATCTTCATCCATGTAAGCATTGTCATAAAACCAGTCATTCTTCAAACATATGCTTCAGAAACAAACCTCCTGCAAGAACAAAGATTCATCTTGGATGGATCGCTTCTTGGCAATGGGCATCAACAACCAAGAAGATATTCCAGTGATATGTTAGAACTTGTTCTAGAGTATTGAATAGTCTTGCAATTGAGTTTTCTCCATCATCTCACCTTGTACCTGACAGGGGGGGGAATGATGGTCATCTACAAGCTTCAAAGCCACATCAAGCGAGCCGGAGCCACAACCTGCCATACTAGATTTAGAGTTGTAGCCAGAGACAAAGATGCCCCTGAGCATGCCTTCAGTCGGTGATACCTCTTCAAATAATTGGGGACACTTCCTCTAGCAGAAGACTTCAACTTCTTGCCAGTTTTGGAAGAGTTCCAGAAATTGCATTAAGTGTTCCAGAGTTGTTGGTAATCCGTAAACCATCACAGGTTGAGACCTCTCTTTTCAAGTTGAGGTTCTCCCTTTTATGTGGGGTGAGACCTCCCTTTCATGGTTGAAGGTTTCCCTCTTCAAAACACCAGGAGCACTTCCTCTAGCAGAAGACTTGAGCTTCATGTTAGACTGAGTTCTGGGAACCGCACTAAGCATTCTAGTGTTGGTGGTCATCCTTAAACCATCATCCTTTATACCAACATTTCAGAGAGCATTTTCAGCCTAGTGCTGCCATGCATTTTTGCACATTTTGTATTACAACTCTCTTCTTGGACTCATACATAAACCTTCGGATTAAGGGGGGAATGTTAGACACCTAATCTTCTAAGGGTTGGTGTGGAAGCCGAATAGACTAAGGAAGTCCAAGAGACCTTGGGATGTGGAACCCAACGGTCATACGAATGTACTATAAATGTATATCATTGTCAAATAATAGATGTACTCTCATGCTTATCTTTAATATTCTGTTGCTACCATGTGTGTGTTTGTTAGGTCCCTATACTACTGGTGTGACTCCTTATTGTTATTAGTACAACCCCCTTATTATATTGTTGTGCCCATGTAGTCCCCGTATTGTTATTATTGTGCCCTTACATTATTATTTTTATGTCAGCTCTAATTATATTATGACCCCTTAGACTCCTATATATAGAAAGGAGGTCTTGTCATTTGTATCATCTAAGAGTTGTTCATTTGTGTAATGTAAAGGAGGTTGCCCCCTTGAAGACGTTGAATTCTAAGGCGTTGATCTATCTTTTATATCTTTTTGTGAGCTAGTTTCATGGAATTTGGTATCAGAGCTTTGGATTCTAGGGTTTCACTACTCCAAATAGGTCATCGTGGTATTTTTGCTATGCTTTTTTTCTACGACGTTTCAGAAGCTAAAAAAAACCCATTTGAGAAGAAATATTTCTGAACCACACGTTTGAATTTCAAATCTTGTCCCACTATATTTTCAGAGATATGATATGTAGAAGTTAGGGTTTTTGCAAGCTCCAGAATTTCATCTAAAACAAGTCGTCGTGGTATTTTCGCTATAACCTTTTCGCTATGAAGTTTCAGAAGCTAAAGAAAAAAACCCATTTGAGAAGAAATCTTTCTGAATCTCGGGTCCAAATTTCAAGTCTTGTCTCATTATATTTTCGGATATATGATCTGAGGAAGTTAGGGTTTTTGCAAACTCCTGAATTACATCCTAAACAGGTGACCTTGGGAAAATCGTCATAAATTTCTATATAAGCAACAAATTGAAATTTAGTAAGAAGTTACAGAAAGAGGATGGACTGCAATTTTTTTGTGCATAGTTTTCAGATCCGAAGGTTAAAACAGTGACACGTGGCACGCCGTACAAGTTCCTTGTACTGAAACATTATATAATCAGGTCATCTTAGGAGATTGGGCATAACTCTTTCTTGGAGAATCAAATTTTGATCAGACTTGCGGGGTTAGAAAGAAGACTCAAAGGGCTACTGCAGGAGATAATTTCAAAACTTTGAGATTTGAAAGTACAGAGCTATAGTTATTTCAAGATCGAGCTCATGAAATCAAAAAAAGGTGATATGAGGAAGTTTGATGGAAAGGATCTAGTAAATTGGATACTACAGATGGAGCAATATTTTGATCTACATGGTGTACCACTGTTACAAAAGGTATGTATTGCATATTCATATTCAGAACCGGATCAATTTTTATGGTATAAAGGGCTTTGTTCTCGTAAACAACTTGTTACGTGGTTAATTTTCACGGAGGAAATGATAGCACATTATGAGGATACAAAGAGTAACACCTTCTTTAGAGCAACACCACAACAATTGGAAGAAAAAAGAGAAAAAGGGCTTTGTTACAAAGTGGAAAGGAAAATTATGGCAACAAGGAAGTCTACCCCTCACAACTATAAAGATGGAAGTGTTGTTTCTCCTAGCCTTCCACAACCTACAAGGGTTACACCACAACAATTGGAAGAAAAAAGAGAAAAAGGGCTTTGTTACAATTCTGATAACAAATACAATAAAGGTCATAAGTGTGCTGAGAAGAAATTATTTTACATTGATTGTGGAGAGGAGGAAGAAAAGGATCAAGAAACATCAAAAGAAGAGTATATACACCAGGAACCAACCTCAGAGAAAGAAGAAATGAATCCGACCATATCTTGTAAAGCAATGGAAAGAATTACCACTCCTAAAACTCTCAAGATAGAAGGACATATTAAGAATAAAAAGGTTCAAGAAGTGAAAGATCACATCGAGAAAGAAGAAATGAATCTGACCATATCTTGTAATGCTTTGGATGGAATTACCACTCCTCAAACTATCAATATAGAAGGACATATCAATAAGAAAAATGTTCAAGAATTGAAAGATCACATTGAGTCTCAAGAAATCAATCCGACCATATGTTGTAATGCATTGGAAGAAATTACCACTCCTCAAAATATCAAGATAGAAGGACATATCAAGAAGAAAAAGGTAAGAGTGTTAATTGATTCGGGCGGTACCCATAATTTTATTGATTGTAAGATAGCCAAGGAATTGAATTGCTTCCTTTATCTAGCACCAGAGTGTCAAGTGATGGTTGCAAGTGGAGGAACCATAAATTTCTCTGGAAAGTGCCATAATATCAAGCTATTCATGGGAGAATATGTATTGAATAGCCCAATGCTTTCCATTCCAATGGGTGGTGCTGATGTTTTATTAAGAGTCCAATGGCTACAATCTTTGGGTACGATAGATTTTAATTTTCAAGAACTTTTCTTGAAATTTTTTTGGGAAGTAAAGGAAGTTGAACTGAGGGGTATCAAAGGAAAACCTGGAAAGATAATCAACTCTAACAGCATGACAAAGCTTCTAAATAAAGAACAACAGGGTGTAATTGCACAATTATGTTCACTAGAGGATCCCACATCGAAATCATGTATTTCTCCAGATCTCCAAAACGTTTTGGACAATCATTCCAAGTTATTTGACACTCCCAAAGGCCTCCCACCTATTCTTGACCATGATATGCTATTCATTTGATTCCATAAGTGTTCCTCCAAACACCAGGCCTTACAAATATCCATATGCCCAAAGGAGTGGGAACTCATTCAAAAGTTGCAGAAGATCCCAGTTCAAACAGTATTGCGAGAACTTGACAAGGAAGGAAAAATCATATTGGAACCTGAAGCAGTCACAAAACCAAGAAATTGATAGCTACGAAATAGATCAATTTCAGACTACCTCATTAAGTGGAAGAACTTACCCGCTGAAGATTCCATATGGGAGGACAAGAATTTTATATAGAAGCAGAAATAACTACTCAAGCGTTGAGGACAACACTTTTGGAAGGAGAGGGGCATGTTAGGTCCCTATACTACTAGTGCAACCCCTTATTGTTATTAGTACAACCCCCTTATTATATTGTTGTGTCCATGTAGTCCCCATATTGTTATTATTGTGCCCCACAAAATCCCACTATTGCTATTATTGTGCCCTTACATTATTATTATTATGTCGACTCTGATTATATTGTGACCCCTTAGACTCCTATATATAGAAAGGAGGTCTTGTCATTTATATTATCTAATAATTGTTCATTTGTGTAATGTAAAGGAGGTTGCCCCCTTGAAGAGGCTGAATTCTAAGGTGTTGATCTATCTTTTCTATCTTTTTGTGAGCTGGTTCCATAACAGTGTTTGACAGCTGTAATAATGAATAGGTACTTGACATTTGTACCACACTAGTAGAAATGAAGGGAAAGGGTATTGGGGATAGTATGGTATGAAAATGGAAGGGTATGTGAATCATTATAATTAGCAGAGATAGATTACTACTAAGTCTATCATTCATATACTTCAAATTAGTTTTAGAAAATGTAAATTTACCCATACCTTGATTTTACTGCACATTAATATTTAGGAACTCGAGAACAATAATGAGAGTGATAACTTGATCTTTGGCTAAGTAAAATCTTCATTCACCGAATCCAAGATGATAAATTGGTTCATGTAATTATGAATAATTTAGAGTACTTACAAATTATCATCTTCATTAATTTTGGTGTTGTTAGGCTAAAGTTGATCCCTGTATACTTTTTCTGAACTTGTTATATAAATTTGTGAGAAATCATTCAGTACCCAATTCAGTGTTAGAATAGTACTGAATTAAGTATGAAATCCATGAACTTTCTCATTCAACATGGAAACTGTGAAAAATGTCACAGAACTGAAAAGTGAATAGAAACCTTCTTTGAAATTTCATGTAGGCTAACTATAGAAACTTTGAATGAAATTTGACTTCTAGTTTCTGTAGAATAATATGGTGCCATCATTCCATGGATTTTGACCAGGCCTAGAATGGTCACTCGCTAGGGTATTTCAATTTCTGGGAGTTTGAAATGCACAGAAGAAGACTCCAAGGGGGATTTTTTTTTCATACTTATTCTACTGAGCCCAAAAAAGAATAGTTTTATACTCAGCAGATCCCTAGCTACTGTTACCTCATAAATTTATCGACCTTGAGTTAGCCAATGCTCTGGTTATTCATTTTTAAAGAGTCTGAAAAACCCAAAGTAGCCTCTAGGGAGTTTTCATTTCGGTACTTATTATGTTGAGCCAGTAAAATAATAATTTCATACTTAGCAGATCCCTAACTACTATTGTCCCTGTTATCACCCCAAGAAACTCTCCTAGGTTGTATCTCGGAGATGCTCGGGAACATTACAAACTCAACATGATGTTGGAAATAGATGAATGGAAGGAATGATGCTTGTTCAAGCCAGATAACCACTTATGTTATGCTTAACTCCAGACATGGGTGAACACCCCCAGACTACAAGGCTTTAGACCACCAATTACTCACAGTTGAAGGAATTAGGTGAACATGGAGAATATTGACCACACCGGCAAATGCACAAGACCATGTGATGGCTGGCTACAACCAGTAAAGAGGTCTGCAAATCTATTTCCTAATGCACAGACAGGGTGACAACTCTCTGGAACTAAGTAAACAGAAACCTGCATAACACATTCAATGATACATTCAAGACTTCAACACAGAGGTAGGATGACAGCTCCTCTAATGCAAAACATCCAAAGTACATGAACATTGTATAACAAGAACAACCTAGAACATAGAAAAAGTGGAAAGTGAGCAATTAACAACAAAAGAATCTTGTATTAGCTGAAAATGAAGACAAGATGCTGCAAGTATCAAAGTAGTTACAATATCCAAAAGTTGAACCTTACATCAAAACAACAACCATCAACCATCATCCCTGATTACATTGTGTTTTTGGGTATATATAGAGTTTGATTACAAAAATGTTTGTTGTTCTATGCGTGGAGGGGTCATAATGGACCACCAACCACTTTAAGGGTTTGATAGAGTCTTTGGTGCAGTCTGCTGCTTCAGTGAACAAAATTGATCTTTTCTGATATTCTGTTGTACTTCTCGAGTAGGTGAAGTGAAATATGGAAGGCATTCCATAACTGATAAATGTGTTTAACTGCTCGAGGCTTGTCCTTCTCATTCTTCGACCATACTACTTTTGAATGCAGTTGTTGAGGAGTGACTTCTCGGAGTACTAAACACTGGCCACCTTCGTCCTTCAGATGCATGGTACAGGTCAAGGACGCGAAGATTGCATGGCGGGAGCATGAGCATGATGGAAATAGATATGAGCCATCGGATCACGCGGATGAACGACGGAGATTGATTTGCAAGAGGGATCAGGAGATATGAGAGTGGGATGATCACAGGCCATTGGATCTCAGGCAGGCAGATCCAATAGTCGTCGGGTGCGGAAGATGCATGGAATTTACTGGGCAGGGAGAGTGGGGGTAAGCGGTAAGCGGTAATGCTTGCACCGCTTTCAAAGGTCGAGCAGTAATCATACACAGGCGCGCAATTACAATCAGCGGGTGACGCGTGGCAGTTGTGACAGGAGGAGAACCGCTTTCCGCACGGGTTAACGTGTGGGCGGTTCGTGGGATAGAGAGGAGCGAATGTTGCGGCGGAGTTGATCGGACGGCAGGAACTTGATCGCACGGACCGTGACTGATGTGATGGGAAAGGGACTTGCAAACAACGTGAAGTCAAGTGATCACGGTTGCATGACGGTTGAAACTCAACGCTTAGGGGCTAGGGAAATACGGGTTTGTACAGAATGACAGAGGTAAAACGAAGATCACTAGGGTGTGAAAAGATAAGTGGGGGTGAAGGGGAATAAGGAAGATGACTAATGCAAGCCTTCTTTAAGTACATATAGCATGGGTAGACCTGTATTTGACCTTCAAATGCTGGAGTATGTAGCAGAGCTAACAATGGCTCCTTCTGGGGATGAGATCCTCCCTGTGAGGTCTCAAGAATTTGCAGATCAATGCCTTTCCTGTAAAAACAAATTAGCAAAATTCCTAGTGTTCCATTGGGCATGGAGTCTGACTGAACCTATACTAAAAATAAAATATTTACAACTTTAAGACCAAAAAGACCTTAAACAACATAAATTTTCAGAAAACGCCCATTGACTGGGCCATCAAAAACTGCTTCTCCTCCCATGCTTTTCAGCATGAAGGTGTTGTTCCCTTGGATTTGAGAAATAATAAAAGGCCATGTCCAAAAAGCATCAAACTTCCCATGGTTTCTTTTCTTTTCTTTCAGTGTATCCCACTTCAGGACCAAGTCTCCAACCTGAAAATTATCTACCTTTGTCCTTTTGTCAAAAGCTTCCTTGATCTTTTTCTGATGTGCTGCAACCTTTTCAACCAGTTGTTCTCTGATTTGATGTACCTCTGCCAAATCAGTGATCTTTTTTGCCATGTCTTCTTCCTCATTCTGTTCTTGTTGCAGGAACTTTGCCACAGGGAGGGTAAGCTGAATTGGAAATACTTCCTTTGTGCCATATACCAGCTTAAATGGGGAATTCCCCATGGATCTCTTAATGGTCACTCTGTCAGCCCATAGTGCATACTTGAGCTTAGAATCCCAATTCTTTTTGTTGTCCTCCAACAGCGTTTTGATTATCCTTATCAGGCTTTTGTTAGAGGATTCTGTTAGACCATTGCCTTGAGGATAATATGAGGTGAAATGAACCAATTTAATACCCATTGAATTACACATTTCCACCAATTATTTCGCCCTAAAGGCTGCTACATTGTCTATGACTAACTTATGTGGACAACCAAATCTGGTAAAGATATACTCTGTCAAAAACTTTGTGACCACCTTATGATCAACCTTTCTGGTAGGGATTGCTTCAATCCATTTAGTAAAATAATCAGTGGCTACTGATATCCATCTGTGCTGGCCACTGGAATGTGGATTGATTTCTCCAATGAAATCCAAGCCTCACTGCTGAAAAGGTCCTTTTGCATGTGTTGGTTTTAAGGGCAGGGACTTCAACTGTTGTTTCCCTTCAAATCTTTGGCACCTGTCACAAGATTTAACAAATGAAAACACATCAGAAAATAAAGTGGGCCAATAGTACCCAGCTCTGAGGATTTTGTGGGCTGTAGTTTTCCAATAATGGTGCCCTCCACACATGCTGGAATGAAACTGCTGCATAACTTTTATAGATTTCTCTTTGTCCAGACATCTCAAAAGCATTCCGGATGGATCCCTCCAATAGATCATATTTTCATTAATGCAATATTTAGCTGCCCTAAGCTTAATAGTTATGGCTTGACTTTGAGTAAATCCTGGAGGGATTTCTATCTTCAACAAGAATTTAACTATTGCAGAATACCAATCACAAGAAGATGGATTTTATGCCACTGACTGCTTTCTCTCTGGTTCAAGTGCTTCCTCTTCTTCTGTTTGACCATTCTCTAAATTCGAGCACATGAGGTTCATGTCCAATGTTCTGCAATTTTCTTCAGCTAATAATCTGGCAAGACCCTGACCTCTGACAAGCTTGGTAGGCTTCAATTCTATATTAAAATCAATTAGTTTTGCAATCCATTTAGCCCTTCTTCCATTAGCATCAGGTTGTGTTAGGACATCTTTTATTGCAACGGTACATATGCAATTATTTTGGAATGCAGAATGTAAACTCTGAAAGCTTTCAAAGACTTGATAAGAGCATATGCTTGTTTCTCAATGATATCATACCTCAGTTCAACATCCCTTAAGGTTTTGCTGAAAAATGCCACTGGATGCTCTGAGCCTTCTTCATCTGCTTGCAATAAAACTGCTGCAAGGGTGTCTTCGGAGGCAAATGAAAATATATAAAACTCCTTGTTGTAATCTGGGCTGCTTAGAGTGGAAGCTTCCATAATGGCTTTCTTAATGGACTCAAAGGATATTCTTGCTGCCTTAGTCCATTTTATCTCTGACCCCTTTCTCAACATGGAGGTAATATGCTTCACCAGTTCTGCAAAATTTGGGATAAACCTCCTCACAAAGTTTATTTTGCCTAGAAAGGACTGGATGTCCTTTTTTGATCTCAGGACAGACAAAGTCTGTATTGTTTTTACTCTTTCTGGGTCAATTCAGACACCTGTAGTAGAAACAATGTGTCCTAACAGCTTGCCTTCTTCTAAAGCAAACTGTGACTTTTTAGGATTGAATGAAATCCCAAACCTTCTACACTTTAAAAACACTTTCTTCAAATGCTGCAAGTGGTCCTGATGACTGCTGGAGTATACTGTTATATCATCAAGGTAGATAAGGACAAACTTATCCTTCTCTCCCACAAATGCTATATCCATAGCTCTCTGAAAGGTGGCTCCAGCATTCATCAGTCCAAAAGGCATCTTGGCATACATAAAAGTGCCCCAAGGAGTGGTGAATGCAGTCTTCTCTTGGTCATCTGGATGTACAACAACTTGATTATACCCTGAAAATCCATCTAGGAAGGACATCACTTTGGCTCCTGAGACCTTTTGCAACAAATGCTCCATCTTGGGTAGAGGATAGTTGTCTTTCTTAGAGCATTTGTTTAAGTTTCTAAAATCAACACAAAGTCTGATTTCTCCACTTTTCTTCCTTACCACTACTAGGTTGGCCACCCACTTTGAATATCTGAGAGGGACTATGTTTTTTTTTTGTTGTTGTTGTTGTTGAGAATTCCAGGTTGGGCAAAGCCTAATCAACCGAATTACAATTCATGGGTTTACATGAGCACCTCTCCCAGTTAAGGGATGATTGCCATTTTCAAAGCTCTTGCGTTTATGCTGATCATTCCACTTTGCTGAGTGCAGCCTGTGTTTGCCAATCTGTCCACCTCCTTATTTAAATCTCTGAGGATATGAAATGTTTGCACCGAGGAGAAATCCTTCAGAATTGTGTTCACTCTTGAGAGCTGTTTATTTAACAGAGGATCCTTTAATCATTCCTTGCTTCTTAATGCCTTTATCAGCAATTCTGAGTCCCCAAAAATGATGATTTCTCTTTGGCTTTCTTTTCTGGCTAATTAGCAGGCTTTTAAGAGACCAAGAACTTCTGCCTGGTTGTTGGTTTTCGTTCCTAATCCCCAACTGAAATATTCTTTTTCTCCACTCGGATAATAAATTACCCCTCCTGCTCCTGATGTGCCTGGATTTCCTTATGAAGCGCCGTCAAAGAAGATAGTGCACTTGCCCTGGGATTTCCACCACTGCTGAAATCTATCCTCGGGTTCTCGGACCTACCATCTTTCCTTGTGGGTTGGTCGAGTAATTGCTGAAGGTTTGGTAATGAATGAGAAACCGTCCAGCCAAGCCTTTTCCTCTGTTCGAAGGGAATTGTCATCTTTGACTGAAGAATAGTTCAGGGTTTCAAGAAGGAGTTTCTTTGCCTGTTCTGCCACTTTTTCTGTTGTTATTTCATTTTGATTGAAGATAATTTCGTTCTGGGCAAGCCAGAGCTTCCAGCATAGGCATTTTGGAGCAGTGATCCATATCTTGTACCATGGAGATTTTCCAACAATATTATGTGGGTAACTGGCTTTCCAAGTGGTGAACATTTCTGCTATCGTACATTGAGCTGAGGGTCTCACATTTATTCCTATCAGAAAAATATTCCAGACCTTCTTGGCATACTCACAATTAATAAACAAGTGATCTGTGGTTTCCTGAGCATTTTTTCATAGAACACATCAGTGGGGGCCTGCTATGTTTCTCTTGCACAGGTTTTCTCCGGTCAAGATCTTGTTATGGAACAGAGTCCAAAAGAAAAAGTTGATCTTAGGAATGCTAAAACTGTCCCATACCTGTTTCCATACTTCTTTCGGATGAGGCGAGTTCTTTTTGCTTTGCATTTGTCGATATCCTTGCCTTGCTGTGTACACACCCGTCTTCCCCCATCCCCAGGAGTCTTCTTCATCTCTATGGACTGGAGTGAAGTCTGAAATCGCCTTTTTAAGGGCGTGTAGCTGTGTGGTGAGTTGTGCTGGTGCCTTGGGGAAATTCCAGCATTGCCACTCTCCTCTGTTATCCCATCCAGCGATGTCTTCGATCTTACGAATTCCTTTTGACTGTAGCCATACTCTTATCTCTGCAATTTCACTATTTTCTTTGAGGGGAGGGTGTCCCATGACTCTGTCTTTCCATAACAGAGTGTTTTTGCCGTTCCCAGGAATTTTGTACAGGTGAGTTTTGAAGAATTCGATACCTTTGCTGCATAACTTCCAGGCTTGCGTTCCTTTAGGGGCTTTCTCCGGAATGAAGGTTCTGATTGGCTGATGTTTGAAATATTTGTGTTTTAATATCAGGCTGACAGGGTGACTAGGCTCATCGAGCAACTGCCACAATAATTTTCATCCCAGCACTATATTTACTAGAAGAGGATCTCGTATTTGGAGTCCTCCTTCCTCCATAGGTCTTTTCGATGTTTCCCAATTTATCAGATGAAATCTATTTTCATTTCCTCTCCCTCCATTCCACAGGAAATTTCGCATAAGACTGGAGATCTGGTCTGAGATTTGCTTTGGAGCTAGCATTAAGGAGGCCTGGAACGTGGGTAGTGCCGAGAGTGCAGCTCTAATGAGCGTGAGTTTACCTCCTATGGTGAGCCAATAACCCCCCCATCCTACGATCTTTTTCTTAAATTTGGAAATCACCTCTTCCCACAGTTGATCCCTGTTGGATCCCTTTGTTATTGGAAGACCCAAGTATTTGAATTTGTCCCAATCTGCATACCCAGTGAAGCCCAGGTCGCTGGCAATTCTGTTGATTGTCTGCTGATCTGTGTTCCACCCATAGACAACACTTTTCCTTTCGCTGATTAACGCTCCAGAGATGTTGCAGAAATTTTTGAGGATGATCTTGAAGGAGTTCGCAATTCGTAGAGATGCGCCCCCAAGCAACAGTGAGTCATCAGCAAACAACACATGGTTCATTTGGTCAATTTCCTTCACAATCCTGATTCCAGGGAGGTTACCATTTTGTTTTTCAGAAGTTAATTTTCTTCTCAGAGAGTCTGCCATCAGTATGTAAAGAAATGGAGACAAAGGGCAGCCTTGCCTCAGTCCCCTGGTGGCTAAGAAGAAATCTGCTGGTCTGTCGTTTACCATAGGGGCTATCCAGATCTTTTCTAGACATGCTTTGATTAGATTTATAAACTCTTGATTGAAACCGAAGGCTGTAAGGACCTTGTACAAAAAGGAGTGATTAACTCTATCAAAAGCATTACACATGTCCAGTTTTATAAGCATACCTTGTTCTTTGCATGAATGGCTCGAGTGCAAAGCTTCTTGGACTTGGATAACATTATCCAAAATGTGTCTTCCTTTCACAAATCCCGCCTGAGCTGGAGAAATGAGCTTTTGCAAGAGAGGCTTGATTCTGCTCGCCAGAAGTTTGGACACAATCTTGTAGGACGCATTGCATAGAGATATCGACCTGTACCTGTCGAAAGATCTTGGATTTATCTCCTTAGGAATTAAGGCAAGAAAGGTTGAGTTGATTCCACCCCCAATCCTTGCCTTTCTCATGAATCCACGTATCATTCTGAGGAGGCCTGGTTTGACTAATGCCCAGCAGATTCTATAGAAATGGATTGTAAAACCATCTGGTCCTGGCGCTTTGTCAGGCTCCATAGACCACACAATGTTGGATACTTCTTCTTCTGTTACTGAGCTCATTAGGTTTTCATTATCCTCCGTACTGATTAGCTTTGGAATGTTAGCAAGGAACTCTAGTGTGTCTTCCTCACTCCCCTCCTTTTCTGCTGTAAGTAGATTTTGGAAGTGATTTACAACAGCTTCCTTGATTTGGGCGAATCCCTTACAAACCTATCCATTAGGTAAGATGATTTCTGCTATATGGTTTCGGCTGAGTCTAGCCCTAAACTGTTTATAGAAGTATGTGGTATTTCTGTCCCCAGCTTTAAGCCACAGGTCGCGAGACTTTAGACGCCAGTACTCTTCCTCGCTTCTAAAAGAACAATATGTTTTCCTTTGTGCAATTTTTTCTTGGTCTAAGTCCATGGAATGGATGTCTTTCTCTTCCAAATCAAATTGAATTTCTTCCAGCTGTGTGACAGCCTCTTTCCTCTTACTGGTGGGAGTTTTCATAGGTTTATTTATCCACTCTTTAAGAGCCTTCTTTGTATTTTTTATTTTTTGCTCCCAAACATAGCTTTGGGAGCCTGAGACTTCTGTGCTCCAAGCTGCTTGGATTGTTTCCATGAATCCTTCCCTTTCCGCCCAGAGAGGACTGAAGAGAAAGGGGAGGGGTCCAAGATCCTCTTCTTCTTTCAGGCAGAGGAGGACAGGTTTGTGATCCGAGCTGAGCTTTGGAAGGATCTTATTTATGACTATTATTTTTCCCATCATTATAGAGCTGCTGACGAGGAATCTATCCAACCTTGCTGCAATATGATTTTCTCCTATTCTGTTATTGGTCCATGTATATTTTCCTTTAATTGGCTTGAAGTCTACTAATTCCCTCTGTAATATTATGTTCTCCACTATGGTTAGAAAAGGGTCTCTTGAGTAAGTCCCTCCTCTCTTCTCTTTAGGATCAAGAATTATGTTCAGGTCACCTCCTATAATTATGTTCCTGGGATTGTTGTGATCTAAAAACTCTGATAGAGTCTTCCAACACTCTCTCTTTTCCTCGTAGTGAACAGGAACATACATATTAAACAAGGCTATGCTGAGATTGCTTGCTATATGCCGTAGTTCTGTATATATCCAATGTTGGGTCTCGAATGATCTTTCTAGAGAGAAGGAATTTTTTGCCCATAATGTTCCTATTCCTCCAGCCGTGCCTCTTGCACTCACAACCTTTCCGAAGTCGAATTTCCATTTGGTGTTACAGGTACTTAGAAGGATCTCCCCTTCTACTTTTGTTTCTTGGAGCATGAGGATGTCTATGGGTTCCATTTTCAAAAGATCTTTTATGGCTTCTGCTTTTGTGGGATTCCCCAAACCCCTGCAGTTCCAAGAGATCAGCTGCATCATTTACCACTTATAGGGGTAGGCCCTCCTCCTTTGGGGGCCCTAGGCCTAGTATTCCTCCCAAGTGTCATTTCTATGGTGGCTTGACTGCCGAGAGTTTTTTGTCTTTCTGACTCCTCTTCTCTATTTTCCCTGTTTGTTCTTCGTCCAGCCTTTTTTGTTGTCCTTTCAAATGTTTCATCATCTGATGAGCCCATATTCTCTGTGGTTTTCTTTTTTTGTTTGATAATATCAACGTAGGTAGGGGAGGAAATATTGCTTGGGGTAGGGATTGAGTTATTACCTGGATCTATGGTGTCGTTATTCTCCAGCTGAGGTGGATCTTCTTTCTCTGCCTCTAGAGGATCTGAAGGCGGCGTGAGAATTTCAAAGGGGTTTTTGTCCCCTTCATTGTTGTTTGTGTCTCTGCTTCCGATGTTTTGATTGCTTGTACTTCCATTACCTGCTTTATTCTCTGTCTCTTTGGCCTTATTTTTGTTGCTCTGTCTGCTGCTTTTTGGTTTCTTTGCCTGTTTCCATTGTTCTCCCCTTTCCTTCTCTGTTGTCTCCTCATTTCTCTTTTTGCAGTATCTTGCAAAGTGTCGTACTCATGACAGTGTCGGCACTTGAAAGGCAGTTGTTCATAGTCGAGCTCTTGGATATGTGTCCAGTCTGCCACCAATAGCTGAATTGCTTCGGGTAATCCTATTTTGAGATCAACCTCCACGCAAATTCGAGCGCAGGAGAATTGATCCTTCCTTGGGGCCTGATCTATGAACCTTCCTAGCGCATTGCCAATGGATTGCAGTGAGTTTTGGCTCCAGCAATGAAGGGGAAGATGCGGGAGGCGCACCCAGACAGGAACATCCTTGGGCACATCTTGTGTTGGGTCGAAATCTGGAGACCATTTGTTCAAGTAGAGGCCTTGAGGGCCCATGAAGTACGGCCCATTTCTAAATATCAGGCTTCTATCCTCTGCATTTTCAAACAAGAAGACGAAGAACCCTTTGCCTACGAAGTAACTCTTTATTCCTTCGTTAACCAGAGGTAACCAATTTCTTCTAACCCATTCTTCGACTGCTCTCGGGGATGACCACAGTCTGGTAAACTGGCCAATGAGGCCTCTTTCTGTGAGATTCAACGTTGATCTACAGGTTTCCTCCACTGGCAAGGTCACCTTGGGGATACTGTCCAGTTGTTTAACAAACATTTGCTGCGGGCCTGTTGGCTGGCGTTTTCCTGTAGCAGCTACCAGATTTTTGAATTCTTCGAGCTCCGGAGGTAAGGGAGGAGGGGCCGCAGGGCCACCTCCAGGCTCCATGGGGGAGGACGCGTGAGAGTCACTTCAGGCGGTGCGGCTAGGGTTGCAGCAGCGCAGCGCAGGTATCAGTCCTATGAAAAAATCGAGAGGGACTATGATTTTGGCAGCCAAAAGTTTCTTGAATTCTTTTTCAATCAGAGGAAGGAGCAAGGGGTTTATCGGTGTCAGCTTCTGCTTGAAAGGGATGGTGTCCTTCTCTAAAGGGATTTTATGCTGGATGATCTTCTTGTCATACGTTTTCAGGTCACTATATTCCCAGGCAAAGACATCAGCAAATTGCTTCATTAAATTGTAGTACTCAACACTTTGGTCAGCAAACAAATGAGTAGACAGATTTATATATCTTGGCTGACCTGGACTTCCTATATTATGCTTACAGACTGCATATTGGTCTTCTTTCTATGCAGCCTTGTAAGGCACATCATTTTGGTCAAACAATCTTTCTAGAGGAATTAAACCCTTAGGTATATGATTGCTGGGCAATTGGACAATGCTATCTTTACCAATTTTGTTTCTAAGTTGGGATTTGGGATTTTCTTCCGAGGCTTCATTTTCTTGGTCAATTTGCATTTCAAAGAACTCATCAATGACTTGCAGGAACCTATTCACTTCATCATCATCTTCAAAATCTTTCCAATGCTGGACATTGTCAGGCAAGGATGGTCTATATTTCATTTGGACGTCATAAACTAGTCTGGTAGGCATGGGAGGGATGAACATGCTAGCAGACACAGAAAGGGAATCAACAAGATGATTTTTGGCTCTAGGGATGTATGAGATACAAAATTATCAAAAGAATCTTTGAGTCTCCATACCTCATCTCTGTATGCTTTCAGCCTTGGGTGCTTTACTTGAAATGTTTTGTTTACTTGCCGAATGATCAAATCGGCATCTCCAAACACTTTTATACTTCCGATTCCTCTATCTTTAGCTGCGTTCAGGCCCAATATCAGAGCCTCATACTCTGCTATATTGTTGGTGACTTGAAAAGCCAGCTTAAAAGATAGTTGTGTCCTTTCTTGTTGTGGAGATATCAGCACCACCCCTGCTCCTGCAATCTCCCTGGAACATGCTTCATCAAAGAACATCTCCCAAACCTAACTTCCTTGCTCTTCTTCAGCCTGAATTATTGGTTTCCTGAGTTGCATTGAGGCCTTATGAGATTCTTCTATTTGGATAATACATGCCCCAAAATCAGTGTCCACAGCATAAATGGGATGATTAGAAGGATTCTTCTCATCACTGCTGATGTATGCCAGTTGTGCTTCTCTGTATAATCTCATGCTTTCTCCTCCAAAAACTGGGACAGTGGCATAAGATAGATCATTCTGTAATGTACCACCTAGTCTCTTAATCCATCCTCTGGACAGCAGCATGCCAAACTTAGGAGGGGCATCTACTACCACAATGTCCATCACCATGCTCTTCATGGGCAGCTGAGTTAGAGTAATGGCTAAATCTTTTATCAATCCCAAACACTTTACTTTCCTTGAGTCAAAAGAGAATAAATCATGATATGGTCTGGTGATATCAAGGCCTAACTCTTCCATGACAGCTTTTGGGATCAGATTGTGGCTAGCCCTAGTGCCTAGCAGGCAAGTGGAGGATTTTATCATGAATGGTCAAGGACACATAAAAAGCTGGAGAGTTATCATCAGCAGGTTCAGTCATGGGGCTCAGCACAAATGCAAGCCTATCATCTTGCAAATTAATAGAGTCAATGGAGGTTTGTGTGGCTTTCAGTTCAAGAGCTTCAAGGATAGGCTTTCTAAACACTTCACTCTTTACAATTTCTAACAGAGGCACATATATTTTTAACTTCTAGACTTCTGCTTCAAAGCTGAAAAAGGAAGGTGACTTGTCAGGATCTCTTGCCTCTTGAGTTGGAGATTTGAGGATGACTGGATCAACTGTTGGTCTTCTTTGTTTGCTATTTTGTGATTCTGTTTGGACACCAGCTCTTTGGGCAGGATTCTCCTTGACATTATTTTCATTTGACCTCAAATTATATCTTCGTTGCTCACCAGTCTATAGAACATTGTCCCTGTCCCACCTTTGACTGTCTTGTTCCTACAACAAAGATTCTTCGTATGCAACCAATGTCAAAAAGGAAACATTGCCTTTATCTTCCATACAGTGAATTTCATCCTCATCTTCCATCTGTTCCTCCTCCATGACTACATTTTGAAAAGTAGCTTTAACTTTGTGTTCTTCATTTGGTTCTTTTTCCCTTCGAATGATTTGCAACTGTTCATTTTCTCTTCTGAATAAATTTGGGTTTCTAGGAGCAAGTGTGTTCTGCTTTGTCTTCCCAGAGTTCTGTTCAATTTTCAGCTTAGATATCTTAGCAACCAATGACTCTATCATTCTGGTCATTTTGTCTAGTTTAGGCTCTGAAGATGAAGCAGAGGAAGAAGAAGCCTCACCTCTCTGCCTCCTTCTATCAGCATGACTTTTGAGTTTTTCTGCAGCCATAATATTATATTCTACTTCTAGGGCTGCATCTTACATGTCAACCAAAGTGGCACATCTTCTTTCTCTCAACAATAAGCAGAAATCAGAGTCAAAAGCATTGGCATAGGTGAGTTTGGCTGAGGTGGGGGTTGGCTTTACTTCAACTGGCATTTTACTATACATCCTATTAAATCTTTTATTAAAATCAGGTAATGATTCCCCATTCTCCCTCTTCAGGTTACCAAACTCAGTATGGTAATACAAAAAGTCCTTTTTTATCTCCCCAGTGCTTCAAAAATGCATCATCCAAGGCTTCAATATCAGCAATAGATCTAGGGGTCAATTCTCTAAACCACTTTCTGGCCTCTCCATCAAGGCTCTGGACAAAAACTCTCATCCACACATCATTTTCACTAATGTCTAAGTTATCAGCATAACTATAAAAAGCTTCAAGGTGTTCTTCAGCTGTTACCCCATCTATACCAGTGAACTTAGGCATATACTTTTGATATTCCCCTGCAGGCATGGCATTCAAAGGAACAGGCAAGACCAGGGGTCCATACCTAGCAGCTATAATTCTTTCCATCTTCGTAGGTGCTTGTTGGCCTGCCATGATTGGGGTAAGTGGAATGCTACTGGTAGATTGAGTATTATGAAGCAATGCAATGGATGATAGAGACAAAGGAATGTGATGGACTGTATGGGATGCTACCTTTGGACTAAGATCCAAAGGGGAACTAAATGAACAAGGAGTTGTGTGAATCTCTGAAGGAATTTTCTCACTAGCAATACTAGGTTCTATATCTTCAAATGATACATTCTCAACTAAGACCTTTTCTTACAGAGATACACAAAAAATCTTAGGCTTACTTGATATTGATGCCCCTTTCTATGATGTTCTCTTCGACTTGACAATCTTCTCAGGATTAGGCACTAGTTCAGCTGGTGATTTCTGAGGATTTCTCCGGGTATGCCTCACAAACTGAGCCAGGACTTAATGTGGAGTCGCCAAAGGTTGGTCTTCCTCTAGTGGAGTCACCAGATAGATGATTACAACCAGAAATGTGCCCAGACTTTGTCTATCATCAAAATCTGGAACTGTGTCGCTTCCCAGGGAAGCTGAGCTTCAATCTTCGATCCCCGGCAACGACGCCAATTAATGTTATCACCCCAAGAAACTCTCCTAGGTTGTATCTCGTAGATGCTCGGGAACATTACAAACTCAACATGATGTTGGAAATGGATGAATGGAATGAATGATGCTTGTTCAAGCCAGATAACCACTTCTACTATGCTTAACTCCAGACATGGGTGAACACCCTTAGGCTACAAGGCTTTAGACCACCAATTACTCACAGTTTAAGGAATTAGGTGAACATGGAGAATACTGACCACACAGGCAGATGCACAAGACCATGTGATGGCTGGTTGCAACCAGTAAAGAGGTCTGCAAATTTATTTCCTAATGCACAGACAGGATGACAACTCTCTAGCACTAAGTAAACAAAAACCTTCATAACACATTCAATGATACATTCAAGACTTCAACACAGAGGTAGGATGACAGCTCCTCTAATGCAAAACATCCAGAGTACATGAAAATTGTATAACAGGCACAGCCTAGAACATAGAAGAAGTGGAAAGTGAGCAATTAATAGCAAAAGAAGCTTGTATTAGCTGAAAATGAAGACCAGACACTGCAAGTATCAAAGTAGTTACAGTCTCCAGAAGTTGAACCTTACATCAAAACAACAATCATCAACCATCATCCCTGATTACATTTTGTTTTTGGGTATGTATAGAGTTTGATTACAAAAATGTTTGTTGTTCTATGCGTGGAGGGGTCATAATGGACCACCAACCGCTTTAATTGTCTGATGGAGTCTTTGGTGCAGTCTACTGCTTCAGTGAACAAAATTGATCTTTTCTTATATTCTGCTGTACTTCTCAAGCAAGTGAAGTGCAATATGGAATACATTCCATAAATAACAAATGTGTTTAACTACTTGAGGCTTGTCCTTCTCGTTATTCGGCCATACTACTTTTGAATGTAGTTGTTGAGGAGTAACTGCTGGTAGTACTAAACACTGGCCACCTTTGTCCTTCGGATGCATGGTACAGGTCAAGGACACGAAGACTGCATGGTGGGAGCATGAGCATTAAGGGAACAGATATGAGCCATCGGATCACGCGGATGAACGACGGAGATTGATTTGCAGGAGGGATCAGGAGATATGAGAGCCGGACGATCACAGGCCGTTGGATCTCAGGTGGGCAGATCCAATGGTCTCCGGGCGCAAAAGATGCATGGAGTTTACCGGGCAGGGAGAGTGGGGGTAAGCGGTAAGTGGTAATGCTCGCACCGCTTTCAAAGGTCGGGCAGTAATCGTACACAGGTGTGCAATTACAATCAGCGAGTGATGCGTGGCAGCTGTGGCAGGAGGAGAACCGCTTTCCTCGCGAGTTAAGGCGTGGGTGGTTCGCGGGATCGGGAGGAGCGAATGCCATCCAATCGCGGCGGAGTTGATCGAACGGCGGGAACTTGATCGCACAGACCGTTACTAATCTGACGGGAAAGGGGCTTGCGAACAGCACGCGATCAAGCGATCATGGTTACATGACGGTTAAAACTCAGCGCCCGGGGGCTAGGGAAATACGGGTTTGTACAGGGTTACAGAGGTAAAACGAAGATCACCAGGGTATGAAAATATAAGTGGGGGTGAAGGGGAATAAGGAAGATGACTAATGATAGCCTTCTTTAAGTACAAATAGCACAGACAAACCTGTATTTGACCTTCAAATGCTGGAGTATGTAGCAGAGCTAACAATCCCAATGATATTTACGAGCCTGGGTCAGTCCTTGCTCGAAACATTTAATTTTAGAGAGTGTGAAACGTTCATATTAAACTCGAAATTGTCCTTTTCCGGAAAGAAAGGAATAAACTTACCCTTGGCAGATTTCCTCTTTATTATATGTGAGTTGTGGAGGAAAACAAAAGGTCATCCCATTGTGCTATATATATATATATTTAGATCTCAGTTTGAAGAACCAGCAAGAGTTGGGTCCCCCTTTTGAACCAACTCTGTTTCTTGATCTTGTATCACATTTTGCAAAAATTATTGGCAAAAGAGCAGACGGTGGTAGATTTTCAATTTGTGACCATTTATCACGAATGAGGTATGATCATCATGTTGGGTGTGGAGCCTGATTATCTTATGTATTCAAAGGTTTCAGCCGGATGTATACCCCAGGAAGATTGTACACCCCTCCACGTGGGGGGGTGCGGGGGGGACTTGTCCCACCTGCGGGGGTCTGGGGGCTAGCGGTCCCCCGACGGGGGTTCAGGGGCAGCGCCCTCGAAGCTAAAAATAGATGTAAAATTCCCTTGTAAAAGTATAGTAATTTCTAGTCAATCTGGGCCGTTCACTAGACTGATGATCTAACGGTAGAAGTTATGTTTAATTTAGGGTTTTTTGCCCTAGAAGGCAACCCCTCACTATATATGAGGGAATTGTATT